>VDFB02292192.1:0-18019 GCA_007258455.2 Sequoia sempervirens
TAATAAAATATAATGTAGAATTACTAAACTAATTACTTATTAGTTATTAACTTATTACATTTACCTTGACAATCTCCTTAGTAGGCACCCAAAAGCCCTGCTCATCAAAAATCCAACCTGATGCACTTATCCCTGCATTTGTCTTAGAATATGTTGAGGAAGCCCACTCCTCACTAACAAACATCCGCCTCAAAGCTCCCTTTGACTGCAGTAAGGATTGTAGAGTGATGAAGTTGGTAGCAAAGCGTGTTATCCCAGGGCGAGCCAACTCCTTTTGCCCCGTGTATTGCCTCATAAGGTTGAGGACCCATGTGTGATTATATATGTACTTACAAATATTCCTTGCGGTCTCTACACATGCTTTGATCCAGTCAAGCTTGCCAAGATCCTCCAATATGAGGTCAAGGCAATGAGCGGCACAAGGTGTCCAAAATAATGATGGGTGCCTATCCATCAATAGTCTACCTGCAGCAACATAATTTGCTGCATTATCCGTCACTATTTGCACCACATTCTCCTCCCCTACCTCAGCCAAGACACCCTCCAAAGCCTCACAAAGGAATTCAGCATTTTTGGAGTTGCCGGATGCATCAATAGATTTAATGAACACGGTACCACCTGAAAAAGAAACAAAATAAATGATTCAATTAAATATAAATTTAAAATCTTGATTGTTAATCACTAAAGCAATGCATTTTAGGAAGTAAAATATTTACCCGAGGAAGAAACAAGAAAGTTGAGCAATGTCCTATTTCTTCTATCGGTCCAACCATCAGTCATGATGGTGCAACCCTTCGTCCTCCAAATTTCTCGCTGCTCCTCTATTCTGACTTTCACATCAGCCACTTTTTGGGACAAAATGGGGCCTTTTATCTCTTCATCATTAGGGGCTTTGAACCCCGCCCCACAAACAGTAACTGCATCAATCATATTTTGCCAATATGGAGACCTAACACAAATAAATTAAATTTAGTAATTACTAATTAGTATTGAAAAATGTATAATTTCAATTTGAATTCAACATAGCTCTAAAAATAAAATTCAAGAGATAAAGAATCAACTATCAAGCAACAAGCTATATATTTTAAAACAAAACAAAAGAAGAATTACCTGGCTGCATGAAATGGAATGTCGCAATAAAACCAGAAGTCTCCAATTGCAACTTTGGCTGCATCATGTTTATCCTTGTTCCAACCCATGCTCTCAAGAGACGGTTGGGAACCCGGAGTAGTGCGTGGCAAAATATATGAATCCAGCCTAGATCCACGAACTCTGGGCCCAATGCTAAGTTTGCTAACGCTACCACTGCCACTGCCACTGCCACTACCACTACCAACAACTGAAGGTGAAGACCCTGGAGGAATTTTAGGCCTGGAAGAACTCGAATCTACAACTCCACGCAAGGCTGCCATCTCATATTTTTGCTTCTTTTTTAACTCTTTTTGTTGCTCAAAGGTTTCCAATTGCACTTGCACTTCACGCATTACCTCAATAGGGACCTTTGTGCAAGGATTAGCATCTCGGCAAGGTATACATGCAAGGTGGTATTTCAATCTATTAATGCCACCCCCAAGAAAAAGAGTTTCGCAATGAAAACATTGTATTTCTCCTTTTTTTTGCCCAGGGGTAACAATGGCATGTTTCCAACAAGGATCTCTTTTACCTTGAGACATGGTGAAATTGAATATGATGGAGACAATTTATAGATATATATTATAAACAATGCTGCAATAACACATAAATTTTAAAAAATTAGCATTCAAAGTATAATTTATAATAAAACTAAAAAACCTAGGGTTTGCAAGTTTGCAACTATAAAACTATTTTTTTTTTTGCAAGAATGCCTAGGGTTTGTTCAACAAAAAACTTAAAGTCTTAAACACACACACCTAGGGTTTGTATTTATTTGTAACTTGTTCTTTGTTCACTAAAACAAAATAGAAAAAACAAAGAAGAAAAAAAGAATAGAAAATGAAGTTTTGGTTAAAAAAAACAAAAAAACCTTCAAAACTCAAACATACCTCTTCAATCTTCTTTGAAATCAATGGAAATCTCTTTCCAATCCCTTGTAGACTCCTCTAGATGCAGCAAAATCACCTACGAACCTGCACAAATGCGATTCAATAAGCATTTGGTGCTCAATCTCTTTGCTGATTTTCCTTCAATGCAAATGTGTTTTGGCTCTCTTCTCTCTTTTTTTCTCTCTTACTTGCTTGAAAATGAAATGAAGTGCCTTTTGGAGGAATAGAGGCAAGTATAAAAACAAAAAGAAAAAAAAATGAAACTTTAAAATGTGTTTTTTTTGACACACATGCCCACAAAGTGATCGGCCGAGCCTCTGGGATTGAAATCTGGAAGTCTCCGAGCCCTCTGAGTTCGGCGAAGTTCATACTGCAGCGAGGCGAAAGACTGCAGCCTCACTCTCCTGATTTCACCAGACCGGCCGAATCTAGCGAGTCTTGTAACACTGATTTTAAAGCACATGACTCTCCCCTATTTGAAGTAAGCAACCTTTTTGAGCAGCATATTCCTGTACTTCAAATTTGCAAGAGAATTATATTTGAAGTCTGCTAGATCTCTTTGCCTATGGAGCAGAAACTCTATTATATTCTACATAAGTGCTGTGATTTTTGTCTGTGTTATTCAGCTGTTTCTATTTGCTTTTGTTATTTGTGATTATAACTGTTTGTGCTTGCAGCTTTATTGATAAATATATTTTGAAGAATTTTTGGTGTTGGGCAGACTTTTTATAAGGTGGTTTTGATATCTTGTAAACTGCATATTTACATTGCCCACCAATTATCTTTGGCTTCAACTTGTTAAGTTGATTATTTACCTCTTATGTCTGAACACAGGAAGTGAGAATATGTTTTAACTTTTTATACCAACAAATTCCGAGGTAACTAGTGGTTGTTGCATATGCTAGTAATGAAATAATACATCTAATTGGCGCATTATGGCTATTTGAAAAAGCTTTGAATAGGTGGTTAGTTACTTATTTTATACAGCCGTCCATGTTTGTTTCAAGCTAAAAGGGCAAATGCACCCTGTAAATGGGTTTGATGAAACAAATTTTACATAATTAGCCGATAGGCTATTACGTGGGGAAACCCCACTGGGATCTCCTCCAGTCTGATGCTGGCGTTTTCCTTTCTTGCTTTTCCCGGCATGCTCACTGAATCAGCACATTCCCCAAAACAGCAGTCGCGCACATTTCTCCTCCATGGATTTTGTTGCTAATAAAAAATACCAAAGTATATCAGCCTATCGGCGTAAGCATTGCACCTCATTGGTGCAAGTGCTAGTATAATACAAGCTAAGAAGTAATCCTTGCCCAAGTTGAAAGAAAGTAGCAGAAAGATATAAAATACTGGCTTGGACCAGTCATAATTTCGTGCATTAAGTTTCAGCTCACTCTATATGGATGTCCCAAACGAACTGATTGCTTGCAAAGGTGAGCTAAGTGCAGCCCCCTCAATCCAAACCGGAGACCTTGCATATTGAATTGCTTAAATTTTGATACATCTTGCCACACTTGGATAAAAATGCTTGAGTTTTATGATATTGAATCCTGGGAACTGGAAATTGACTTCTTTAAAATTCAATTCAAGCATATCAATCTCCACAAAGCACCCTCTTAGAGATTGTTGTTGTGTTTTCTGCTGGGATGACTGATGTAGTCTATAGAAATTATTATCTATTGTGAAACACCCATAGTTCAGGAAAAAAGGTTCAGGTGAGAGGGAATTTATTTCTCGTCTAATGTAAACTCAAATCTACTGCATGCACTTTACATTTTCTTGTATGTTTTGGGTGTAAAAATTATCACACTAAGCTATATCTCTAGATTTGAGGTTGTTTTCTAGAAGCATTAGCTTGTTTGCTTTAGATAAATGTTGTGGTACTACTTGTACGGACCAATGGTATTCACAATTAGCATTTTAATAGTATGCTTAAAACTTATCTGCAGGAATATCACTACAGCATTTCCAAGCTTTATCTTCAACACTGGAATGGATGATCCCTGTAAGTCTAGTGACTTGTGAGGAATCTGTTTACAACTAAAGAAATTCTTGAGACGACCATCCGTTGATTATTTCATTTAAAGTTTTACCTGTTTGAGGAGTCAAAATGCGTGGCATGCTCAGAAGATATATTTCTCAATGATTTGAAGTGAAGGGTAGAGGGCATTCCTTGTACTTGATCACAACATCTCTGGGCATTGTTGGTTAAAAAAGGGTTTTGGCCACATGCAGCAAGAATAACAGACTAACTAGCTATGGTCAATTCATGTATCGGGTTTCTGTATATATATGCAATGTACATGCTACTTGGGGCCTGTTTTTGTGTAGAAACTTATAATGAAAATCACCCCCCCTGTTTTTTATTTGCTTTGCTTGTCTAATGTTATATTTGACTCTTCAGTTTCTGAATGATTTTATAATTACCTTAGCTTATTATAATTTATACCAACTTCATATACACACCTGCAAATGCACTATAAATCTATGATATATAATTTCTATTAACATAATATTAGATATTTTCTTTTAATTATTTCATTTAAAGAGGCTTTTTTGCTTCTTTTTAACATTTTATATACTTAACTTGAGAGAAGAAACACGTGCTTTGAATTATGAAGAGTTCATTTGTATAATGACAATGGTGACTAATATGCCCTCTTAAGACGCATCAAGTTTTTAGAGGCAATGCCTTAATCTGTAGCTGCTTGTAAATTCTTTGAGAACTTCCTTATTTTGTTCCTTTTTTAAACTTATGCCGATGGGAATTAAACTCTTAGTGCCTACATAGAACTCATGGCCTTAAGAGACCGCTACACAAAAACGTATTTCTGCCTATTTCATTCGTTATTTCATTTTTGGTAAACATTAGATTATGAATTTCCTTGACTTGTTAGTAACAGATTGAGGGCAAGTTGATTTGCTGCTAGCTTTTGTGGGTTTTGTTAATATAGTATTTTATTCAGATTACCATTAATGGCTTTTGTTGGTTCTCCAATTTAGTAACAGATTGAAGGCAAGTTGATTTGCTGATAGCTTTTGTGGGTTTTGTTAATACAGTAATTTATTCAGATTACCATTAATGGCTTTTGTTTAGGGCTTAAATTTGACGGTCGATCTTGCCTGTCATCAATTTTTTTAATGACGGTTATCTATTCAAAGGTGCCCTTAAAACATTATGATATACCTTAGTGTAAGTAAAATTATATATAAATCATATATATATATATATTAATTCTATATAAATTTTGACAGTCTATCCAAAATCTCTCCTTTCATATGATACAATCTTCTTAAAATTTTGATTGTATTTTACGGCAAAAATCTCTAAATACGGTCATATGGCCATCAAATTTAAGCCCTACTTTTGTTGGTTCTCCAATTTATCTGGATAAATATTAAGCATAACCACTTGCTTGTTTTGGGATTACGTGTATTGCTTAATATTTTTCACATTAGGTATAGAGCGAAACCACTTTATTAGTGCTCTATGGTGTAAACTCCCCCCAATTAAAGCACTAATAAAGTATGGAAATTAGTGAGTAACATGAAGGTAATGTAAATCTAATTTAGGAGTCAAACATTTGTGATTATATATATATATATATATATATAAAATTATGCAATCATTAGAATATGTACAAGTCCACTTCCATATCTTTACATAATTATAAAAGACAAACATTTAATGATACAGGTTTATGCACATATGTCATGAAAAATTTATTATAACAAAGATAAAAATAATGAACCAATTTGAATAAGATACATGATGAAATCTAGGGCTAGATCTATAATTTGGGGGCTCATCAAAGATGGTTTTGCTTATGTAACGAGATCAAAAGTTTTGTAGTTTGTCATTTTTATATAACAACAAAATTCCCTATAAACCACTCAATATTAACAAATATAGAATAAGGTCAAATATTATATATTTGCCATATATTTACTTTACCAAAATTTCAATTTGTTGATTTGTAGCAAAATAGGGCAATGTTAAGATAGACAACTTTTAAGTTATTTATCCAAATTTTAAAATTCAAAATGTTTTGGAATGGTGAAGAAGTCAACAACAAAAAACAAAAAGGGTTTGGCAAAGTTCTAACACATGCATGAACAATTTCATTTGCAACTCAGTCCACTAAGGTCTCTATTCAAAAAACAAATTGATAAAACAATCTTAATTCTAGATAAATATAAATCGTACCTTGAGCAATAGAATAGTTGACCAAGGCTAAGAGAAAAGTGGATTAATCTATGTAAGAATATAGATGATAAGCTTGGAAGGTTCCTTGACAATCACAGCTAAAGTGAGCAATGACTAAGTGCCCACAAATAAGATGGATGATAAATTTGTACAACAAAGATGAAAATTCAAACATAGGCCCACCACCACATTAATCAAGATAGACTCCAAGCATGATAGTGTATCAATTTCCCTTCAAGAATTCAACATTGATATTGTGAGTTGGCGATGCAATATATAATGTCACATATCAATGGTTAATGTGCTTCCAATGAAAAATGTCTTGTTCATGATTTCATTTCTTAGAGGTAACATTCTTAAGTGATTTAGTATAAGGTAATAGTCCAAAAAGGTAATGAAGCATGATGTATATCATAGCCTGGCCAAATTGTAATCTTATGAATGCCAAAGTCTAATATAAGGGCTATTAATTTAGCAATAAAAGAGAGCAATAAAGGAAGCAAAGATCATTAAAAAGAGAAAGGTAAGAGTTTTCTTATTGACTGTAGGTTCTAAAACACTTGACATCATACCCAACAACATTTGTAATAAATATTCCTTAAATATAACCAAATAATCTCTAAATTTTTAGAGCAAGAGGAAGAAGGATTGAACTATTACAATGCTATATTTACATTTTAATTCATACAAATCTTGTTCTCCACTAGGATTGCACCATTGGTGTGATTCGAAGGACATAATTTACTATCGAAGATAATTAAGATTGCACACAATTTTATAGAAAAGTGCAACAATCAAAACAAAATATCTACACTTGAGTACATACATGCAACCCACATATATATTCATATTCCAATCCTCTCTACACAAGGCTTCTTTACCTCACACTAGGCCTCCCAAGGTTTCCAAAGATTTTCCTTTTCATTGTTTCATCTTTGTAATCCCTAGTGTTGAAAACATGGTGAAACTAAACTACAATGTTAACTTATTTATGTGTATTCAAATCTAAAAATAAGATTACCAAATAAAATTGTATGCATGTGATGAAAATTCAACAAACAAATATAACACTAGATTTATGTGGAGAAACCCTTTCAAGAAAAAAATACACACGAGAAAAGAGGGCATGTATGTTATTTATCTTCACAAGAGAGATACACCACAATACACTTCCTTGCTAATAGTGATAAACTGAAACAAGAGGAGCCAAAATCACTTGCAAAAACTCACACACCATCCTTGAAAAACAATGAGTTATGATAATACATTAATTAATGTGCACAAAGCTTCAACATGGGCGCCCAACCCATAGCCTTTTCATCTTTTGCCTTCAAAATGCTCCAACGACTGTTCAACTTCTAGATGACACACCAATGGACACATGTTTCCCTCCAAACTTGGGTGCCCCACTCAAAACCTTTCACATTCCCAATGTGGATGCTTAGGAGGGATAATTTATACTCTAGTCATGTGTAACCTCTACCAACATTAAATTTTCTCTTGAAGATATAATTACAATATATGCCAATATTAAATACATTTCTCTCATATCCCTTAGGACACTTTCTAAGAAACATGGAGACATAAAAATGACATAAGTTAGCAAGGTTAATGTCACCTAACCTAACATTCTCCCACTTGACATTATACATTCCAATTATATCCATGAGATACAAATAATAAATCAAGTACAATGATCAAGGCCCATGGCTTCCATGCACCAAGAAAACTTATCCATGGTCACTAGCTTCGTGAGAAAATCTACAAAATTATCCAAATGATCAACCTTATCAATCAAGACCTTACCATTCTCAACCATTTCTCGCACATTTTGATACTAAACATCAACATGAGATTTTTGGCCAAACAAATAGCACTATAATTGTCACATCCAATCCTCATTGTCTTGCAATCAAAACCAGTGCCATTACCAAGTCTTTGTAACCATATTTCCTCCTTAGAGGCATGTGTAGCAACCATATACTATGCTTTAGTGGTAGATAACATAATTGTAGGTTGTCTCTTACTCATCCAACTCAATATACATCCAAACAAATTAAAAACATAGCTGCTAGTGGACCTTCAACTATCCAAGTCACTTGCCCAATCTATGTCAACAAACCCTTATATGTCCAATGACTTAACCACATCATCAATACCATGATAAACCAAGCAATAATCTAAAATGCCATACAAATATCTAAACACCCCCTTAACAAAAGTCCAATGCTCTTTATCAAGGTTAGACATAAACTTGCTTAGAACTCCCACGACTTGGGCTATATCTAGTCTAGTGCAAACCATTGCATCCATTAAACTACCAACGACATTAACATAAGGAACCTTAGACATATCTTCAAAATCATCAAAATTATGACACATATCTAAGCTCAACTTAGTACCAACCGAAAATGAAATATTAACTCGCTTACAATCATTCATATTCAACCTTCACAAAATTGTATCAACATACTCTGACATAATCAAAAAATTTTGTAAACCTGATCTCTGTTGATTTCTATCCTGATAATAACTTTTGCAACTCTGAAGTCTTTCATATCAAATGTGCCAAAAAGTTGTGTCTTGAGCTCCTTAATCATCACCTTGCTGTTACCCATGAACAACATATCATTAAGATACAAGACAATAATTTGAATATGATCATCAATAACCTTAATATAAACACAATGATCCTCCTCACTCCTAAGAAAATCCAACTTCAATATAGAAGTATCAAACTTTTGGTACATCCTAGGTGACTATTTCAAACAATACACAAATCTCTTCAACCTGCAAACCAATTGTTCTTTTCCTTTTACAACGAAATCGTTAAGTTGTCACATATAAATTTCTTCCTCGAACCCCATGCAAGAATGCAGTTTTAACATCCATTTGCTCTATCTCAAAATCATAAGTAACAACAATAGATAATAGGGATCTAATAGAAGTTAATTTAGCAATAGGAGAAAATTCACTAAAATCAACCCCCTCTCTGGGAGTAGCTCTTAGCCACTAATTGAGCCTTATATCACTCTAACCAACCGTTTGCACCAAATTTATTTTTAAATACCCATTTTCCACTAACAAGATCCCAATTGTCACAACTATCCAAAGCCATCATCTCCCCCTGCATGGCTTGCAATCAAGACCCACTTTCCTCAAAAGAGACAGTCCCCCTAAAAGATCTAGGTTTATTATTAGTACTCAACAAAACAAATACATAACAACAATTTGATGGGCTATACTTGTCAATTGGATTTCGTTGCTTTGTGGACCTCCTTAAGGTAAGAGTAATGGGCAAGCTACTTGTTCTTCCGTGTGCTCCTCCTGCACATCCTCTAAACTATCTGAACCCTCTTCTTCTTCTCCATCCTTAGATCCATTTGATTGTTCTTCCACATGTGCATCTTCTTTCTTCTTAATCTTTGTCTCGAAGTGCACTTCCTTTGTCTTATCTTTCTCTTTTAGTTATTCTTCTCTTGAGTAAGCTCTAAATTCCTTGAAAATCACATCTTTAGACAAGATTATTTTATGAGTTAGAGGATTCCAAAGCTTATAAACTTTTACATTCTCAACATAACCAAAAAGGATGCATTTATGTGCTTTTGGATCCAATTTAGATCACTTCTCTTGGGGCACACGAAGAAAAGCCTCACAACCAAAGACCCTTAAGTGTGAAACAAAAGGCTTTCTACCTATCCACACTTCATAAGGAGTTTTATCAAAAAGAATTGAATAAGGAGATATATTAATTAAATAACAAGTAGTACCAACCTCTTTTTCCCAAAAACATTTATCAAGCTTAGCACTACTCAACATACTCCTATCTCTTTCCATTAAGGTTCAATTCATTATTTCTACTACCTCATTTTATTGGGGAGTATAAGGAGTTGTCTTTTGTTGAACAATACCCATATGCTTACAAAATTCATCAAATTCTTTGGAACAATACTCATCCCCAATGTCAGACCTCAACATTTTTATCTTATAATCTATTTGTTTTTCAACTAACGCCTTAAATTTCTTAAGCTTAGTGAAAAATTCAGATTTGGAATGCATAAAATAAATCCAAGTATATCTTGAGACATCATCAATGAAAGAGATAATATTTAGATTTACCCAAAGAGTCAACATCTATTGGTCCACATATGTCCGAATGAATGATCTCTAATAATCTCTTTGCCTTATTAGTTCCACTAGAAAATGATGATCTATATTGTTGTCCAAACACACAATGTTCATAAAAAACATTTTTACCAACAAAATAATCATAAATACCATCAACCAACTTTTTGTTTAAAATAGTCTTAAGTCCTTTTTCACCTATGTGACCCAATCTATTGTGCCACAACATACATTAATTTCAATGTTAGTACATTGACAAAGTTATATAAAGTAGAGGCGTTTAGCCTAAAGAAAGTCCCTATCCGAGATCCTTTAGCTATCACCAAACTCTCTCTTACCAACTTGCAACCAAAATTATCAAATGTCACATGCATTCCAAAATCATTCAACTTAGACACTGAAAGTAAATTTCTTACAAGTCTTGGAGTATGCAAAACATTATCAAGAGTTTCAATCCTCCTTTCACTGAAACAAAACTTTACCTTTACCTTACCAACAATCCTCTTTATGCTGCTATCACCAAGGAAAAATTCTCCCCCATCATATACTTTGTAATTAGTAAACCACTCCTTGTGAGGAGTCATGTGGTAGGAGCAACTTGAATCAATAAGCCAAGCATCATCACTAATAGTGATAGTTGAAATAAACGAAGCATCAAAATCATCATCAAAGAAATTTTCTGTGGAGGAATCAAAATCCTTGATCTTATTCTTATATTCCTTCTTCACATGCCCTCTTTTACCATAATTTCAACACTTTTCTCTTTTCAGGGGTTTTAGAATGTCCTTTAGACTTATCTCTTTTATTATCCATTTTAGACCCTTTCTCTTTGGACCTACCCAACACATGCAAGGTATCTTGGGAGCCACCATTCATGGAATTTATCCTCATCTCCTTTGAAAGAAGTATGGGGATTATGGAGTCCATCTTTGGTTCTACATTACCCCTACTTATGACAATAAGTAATTTTTCTCAAGATTCAGGCAAAGAACAAAGAAAAAGATACATTTATCTTCATCTTCTATTTTAACATCTACAAATGCAAGTTGGTTTATAATTAGATTAAAATTATTTAAATGATCTGCTATAGATTCACCTTCTTTCATTTTTAAAGAATATAATCATCTTTTGAGATATAACTTGTTAGACAAACTTTTAGTTTGATAAATATCACCTATCATTTTCCACAACTTATGTGCGGTGTCTTCGGTGGAGACATTAAAAAAGGACATAATCCATAAGACACAATTGTATCGTTCCTTATACCTTTTTGTCTAAATTTTTCTAATCTTCACCAGACATTGTAGTTGGTTTACCTTCTTGTGAAACTGACAACCGCTAATCTCTCTCTTCAAGGAGATCCTCCATCTTTAATTTCCACATCTCATAGCCTATTCCATTAAACTTCTCAATATGCTGCTAAAAGATTGAAGCCATGTGTAACGCCCTGCCGCGCGAACCCCAAAGGACAACTATAGAACTTACAGTAAAAGCACAATAATTTTTTTTTTGAAAGTAGAACAATACATATGATGAACATGAACAACCGACACATAATTTGAAGTTAAACATATACATCCTAAACCACGTCCTTTGGGGTACACGTGACAACATTACTAATGTAAACCCATACCAAGAGGATGTTTAACTAACTATAAGTATTCCACTTAACCATTATTTAGAATTACTAGACGAAATACAAACATCCACATCATAACATACATAAAACCATCTATCACATCTAAGGACATAATTATACATATTTCCATAGATACAACACCATTAAGAATTGTACACTATGAATCATAAACTCATAATAGTACCAAGCATTAATATACATTTCATGCATGATAAGCTCCCATCAAAGATCATAAAATTAAGGTCAAAGATTGCATTCATTACAATGATAATAAAAGTTACATCGTACAAGAGTGATAGTGATACAAAAGTGTTCCCCAACAAGAATGGGAACAATACAATAAGATAGAATGATACAACTGGAAAGGTGAATACAAAGTAACAAGTCTAGCTCAGACTTGGGTACAATTTTAGAGACGCTACAAGTGGCACAATCTGCATATCTTGATCCTTGGATGGGGACCCAATGGGGTGCATAGCATGTTCTACCTGACCACGTGGACCTGAAAGTCCACCCCCTATGCTAGGAGCTGACAAGAAAGATCCCCCATACCGCAATCCAAAACAATCAAATGAACCAATAGAAAACCAAACTCCACAACAAGGATATCATCAACATAAGATAACAAATCACAACATTTCCATCACTTAGCCAAGACAAAATAATGAAAATTCCAACAAATCCAAATGTCAAGATTTTAGCTCAACACTAAATAACCATAAGAGGTGCCAACAACAATAGGATCCAAGCCTTCAAATAAAATTGCAATATCAACCAACAATAAATATCAAGGGAACCTTTCATTAACATCAATCAAGTTGCCATGAGGCATGTATGCAACACTAAAAAATGGAACATGGAGGCTTCAACAACAATCACCAAGAACTAATTGCCTCAACAACATCATCAAGTCAAACAACACTCCCAGAGGTAACCAAACAAGGGAACATAAATGGTTACTATAGGAGAGTGTCATCACATGGCCTTACATGGATTATCCAGGCAACCTATCACAAGGTACTGCCTCCATCTATGGTTATCCAGGCAGCCTATCTCAAGGCACTACTCCATAGGGTGACTCATGCGGAAACACTTACCTTTCATGAGGACAATGCAGTGATCTTACCAACTAGGTCTTCTCATCCCATCCTTAGCCTATGAAAGCACTAACGGTATGGGTAAGGAACATAATTAATCTTGTTTAATGTTTATTTACCCAAAACCCACCAGTTCATTAATTAAATTATCACTTTTTAAGGAAACTCTTCCATGGGTTACCCTAACAGCCCCTTTGTGCGTCGACCCCCATGAAGAGCCACTCTCCCTATGGGTACCCAAACCAAAACATGCAAGGGTTGTACCTTATCTCACATAGAAATCAAGGTGAATATAACACAAAACATGCGAGGCATGAACCATCTCGCACACTGATTCCATATCATTGAAACAAGAACAAAGGAGGTACCACCCACCACATCAAAAGTCAACACCATAGTACAAAGTACTGCTCATGAGCTCAAAATCTAAAATAAGAGCAATAAATCACAATGGAACAACTATGGAAAAATCAACATAAGTCAAGTTCCTCCATTGCCTCTAGAAGCCAAAAAAACACCGTAAATCCGCAACCTTCTATTGAAGGTAATTCAAATATAGTAGGTTCCCAACCATCTCAAATATGACTAAAAGAAAGTCAATTGCAAAAAGTTCCCCTTGATCAAAATTAACACAAAATGGAAGACTCACATCAAGGAACCCACAAAATGACTATATAAATTACATAATCACAAAATGACAAGAGAGGAATAAAAGAGGCAATACCATAACGTGACCTTCAAACTAAATCAAGCTAAGTTAATCAAGTTAACAATAAACCAACCAGTAGGGAACCCAAGGGAAAACTCAATATCTTCCTTACATGATACCCCATCGGTTACACTTTGGCTAACAACCACTTAACACAGACCAAGCGCAAAACCGACATTTAATTTAACACAAATGTTCACTCTACTGCATCCATGAAGAACTCTTGGCTAACTCACAACTACACTCACATACAACAATCAATTCTAAAATCAAGCAATTTGACAAAGGCATTATTTTCACATTTCACATAACTCCACAACTTACCCACATAATTTATTAAATCGGGTCCTTTACACATTGATACATAAGTAAGTATAATCAACATAAGTGGTTATAATAGTATTTATTCTAAATAACCAACTGCATAATGGATCTTCAAGCCATTGAAGCATTTTAAGACTTTAACTACAAAGGTTAAAACATGAAAACAAACATATAAGAAATAATCTAATAATACATTCCTTCAACTTTTGGTCAAACAAACATACTAAATTCACATAATTGAACCAAGACAATATTAAACCTAAAGAAAGAGATGAAATAATAACTCTAATAAATCTATCATGTCTAATTTCAATAAATGCCTCTCTAAGGAAAACTTGCAGTAACAAGACAACCGATAAAATATAGGATACTTGAAGTTCTTGAGTTCATCACCAAACTTATTCTAGTTCTCATACAAATGATACCCATTTATAATTTATTTGAACCCATTTCATACATATAGAATAATTGAAATGTGAACAAGCACGCTAGCCGCATTGTGTACACATTCCAATTTAGTTTGAAACAACCCATTAACATGTTATACAAATCAATTGCCTATAGACCTCTATATCCTAATGCTTACAAGCACGCTAGGCACACCATAGGAATTCAATTACACATGTAATACATCCCTATCAAAAGTACACAATTCAATCATATATATGATTATTGGTACTTCAATTTAACACTAAATATGTCATCTAATTTGAATACAAACTACCCCTTTTTACTTGTTAATAAATTTAATGTGTTTATGACTAAATTAGTTATATCGAACAATTAAGTCATCATAAACGATTCCTTAAAATATTAGTATTTTATTAACATGATTATAAAATTAATAATAATTAAGATGCATTAACATTTTTATTAACTTTACTAAATTTACTACTATTGTCTATCTTTATTAAGAAAATTACTAGGGAGCTTGGATTATTATAAAAGTTCCTTTAAATAGACACAAGAATAATTTTATGGAATTTTCCTAAAGTTAATTTCTTTAATTAAAGAAAAGACCACTTTCTCCCACTACTTTGTCTTATATGAACTTTTCTTCCCCTCCCACTTTAAAGAATAGAATTAAAGGATTTAAGTGTATAATGCATTTTATATAGCCACGTAAAAGAAGAAGAGGAAACGTGGTGGCTTAGTATGAGTTTTAAACTTGCCTTGGTTGAAAGATTATATATTTTTGTTTTTGGTTACTTTAAAAGCCCACATCATTTTTTTTCCTTTGCCACTCACATGGGAAAGATAATGCATCCCTGGTAAGAAGAATATCGATGCATTGCGCACTACACCGAGGGTCCTATTCTTCCATCAGTTTCCTGTACCATTGGACCGACACCCCTACGAAACAAACTCAGTTTGCTAAATGAGGGTGGCACAAAATGACATACCCTTTAGAGTTCAAGCAACAAGGTAGACGTAATTGGGCTCAAAGTGCCCAGTGTACGAACCTATGCTCTGATACCTGTGGACTTTCGGGTCCACGTGGTTGGGTGGAACGTGCTATGCACCCCATTGGGTCCCCATCCAAGGATCGAGATATGCAGATTGTGCCACTTGTAGCATCTCCAAAATTGTAGCCAAGTTTGAGCTAGACTTGTTACTCTGTATTCACCTTTCCAGTTGAATCATTCTATCGTATTGTATTGTTCCCATTCTTGTTGGGGAACACTTTTGTATCACTATCACTCTTGTACGATGCAACTTTTATTATCATTGTAATGAATGCAATCTTTGACCTTAATTTTATGATCTTTGATGGGAGCTTATCATGCATGAAATGTATATTGATGCTTGGTACTATTATGAGTTTCTGATTCACAGTGTACAATTTTTAATGGTGTTGTATCTGTGGAAATATGTATAATTACGTCCTTAGATGTGATAGATGGTTTTATGTATGTTATGATGTGGATGTTTGTATTTCGTCTAGTAATTCTAAATAATGGTTAAGTGGAATACTTATAGTTAGTTAAACATCGTCTTGGTATGGGTTTACATTAGTAATGCTATCACGTGTACCCCAGAGGACGTGGTTTAGGATGTATATGTTTAACTTCAAATTATATGTTGGTTGTTCATGTTCATCATATGTATTGTTCTACTTTCAAAAAAAAAATTATTGTGCTTTTATTGTAAGTTCTATAGTTGTTCTTTGGGGTTCGCACGACGGGGCGTTACAACATTGGTATCAGAGCAAAGGTTCGTACAATGGGCACTATGAGCCCAATTACGCCAACCTTGTTGCTTGAACTCTTGAGGGTATGTCTTCCTTTTGTGTCATCCTCACTTAGCAAACTGAGTTTGTTTTGTGGGTGTTTTGGTCTAATGGTGCAGGAAACTGGTGGAAAGAATAGGACCCTCGGTGTAGTGGGCAATGCATCGATATGCTTCCTACTGGGGATGCATTATGGACCTTTGTGTTGTCTTGAGATGCAACTTTTGGTGATGTAAGTTTATGTGTGTATGTGGAAAATGAGTGTTTTAACCTAGAAATTTGTGTTTATGAGGTGTTAAATTGTGCTTTTTGTTATGAAAGGGTATAAAATTTGTCGTATAGTTTGACTCTTGAGCTTGCATTTTTGTCTTATGTCACCCTCGCGTGATTGTTGTGATTCCTTTTTGGTGATTGTCCCACCATTTTTACTTGGGTTGGATGACACATTATCTAGCTTGAGGGCCTTGACACTTGTTAATTATGTGTATGAAATATTGTTGCATGGAGATTAAAGTTGTGATTGGATTAAATTGGTTATGTTTATCATATGAAATTGATATATACTTGCGATGTATTGATTGTGATGACTTTATGATTCCTCTTATAATGTGATTACTGTGTGAAGTACTAGATTCTGGATAAAACTTTAGGATGCAATTTAGAAAAGTTTTAGTTTGTCTTTTCAAGAACTAAAAATTCCTAGATTATTGTTACAAATTTATCAAATTATTTCCTTTGATTTGGGTTATCATATTAGGATTACCTTGTCCATCATTGTGGAAAACATTATCATTGTGGAAGAATTGGCCTTTATTCATATTGTTATACCTTAGTTGTTAAATCATTAAGTATATTCAAAATAAGTACGTTTGTAGAGTCCCTCATATGATAGCTAGTAAATTCTTAACTGTAATGTTAATTGTAGATCACCATCATTTGCTTTAAGATCATGATTAGAAGATAGTGCAGATGATAATTAGAACATGTGAATGAATGTAATGCCTCTTGTTTATGGTCACTATTCTGATACTTTTCATGTTATGATCTAAACTTTAAGAATATGATAGTGATTGTTTCGCCAATTTAACTAGTTTGGCTGACAATTTAGTGTGCTTGGATGGCTATGTTACTCTATTAAGAGGTTTTTAATATGATGATACATGGTGTTTGAATTTTACTAGTTATGTTTTTCATCTGGATGTAGTACTATGTTGTTATTCAATTGATTCATAAATGCTTTATGATGTTGATTATGATATGTCTGGTGTTACTAGATGATGTTATTACTATACTCAATGTTGTCATTATTGTTTGAGGTCTTGGTGAGGGGAACAGTGTAGCATCACTCGTTCACGAGTGCACTACTACATCGTCATTTCCTCTCACGGTGTGCCTTTTATTTGATATATATGTGCTCGACATCTTGTTTGGATGCAGGTTGCAGGTACTGGGCATCAACTCCACCTGCTTTGTTAGGTTTGAGCATGCCGTTCAATCCCAATGGGTATGATGTGGAAACCAGAGTTGACAAGAAATTTTCCCCATTGTAGTTTGTCACCCCATATTTATGTTTGACAATGTTGTCTGTATGTGACTCTATCTCCGTCCCAGTAACATTTTGTTTTGAGTGATTCATCTTACTTATTTAATTGATGTTGCTTTAATTA
>VDFB02292193.1:0-23535 GCA_007258455.2 Sequoia sempervirens
GATAGAGTTATTTTCCAAGTCTATTTTGTTGTTATCAGATTTGTTTATGTATGTGTAAAAGACTAATTTGAAGATGTTATCAAATGAATAATGTAAGGAGTGATTTATGTTATGAAAAAGTAGATATATTTTCCATTTCTCTTCTTTACATGCTATCAATTACATGTATGCATATGTAAACATGAAAACCAAACACAAACATCATCAAAAAATAGAGCAAACAACAAACAGGGATATTGTTATTTTCAAAAAAATCAAGGGCAGCCATTACACATGCTATCACCCCAAATCCCAATCAAAGGATAAATCCATCTAACCAAAACATCTATTAGCATAACCCCTCTCAAAATATCATGACCTCTCAGCTACACATTGACCCACCAAACTACCTTCATCAAAACTACAACATAAAATCGTCTAACCAAAACATCCATCAACAATACCCAACTCAAAACATCATAAGCCCTTAATAACAATTTTCCACATCGAGCCACTTTCCTAACTCCAACACATCCACTCATACCTACATTCAAAAAAACTATTCACACATCCGCCAAAACAACCCATCACCAAATTTACCCCAACTTCAATCATCGTCACATCTCATATCCAACTATAACACCGTGAACACTTCCACTCTCACACACTAGAATGATTTATCTCTACAAATTCAAGGTTTATAGTAGAAAATTTTGAACATCCAAATGGGACCAATGAAGAAGAGCTACATGCTAGAGGACATATACCCCTATCCTTTTGACAGGACACTACCTATGCCACCTTTTTCACATAACTTTGAGATGCCTAAATTTTCCAAGTACAAAGGAAAGAGATACTCGCGTGAACACATTAGAGAATTTTATGTAGCTTTCTTAGAGGTTTTTCATAATGATACTTATCTTATGTGCCTCTTTTCTAGAAGCTTAGGAGGGAAGGCCATGGAATGGTTTTCTCGACTCCCATCTACCATTAGGACTTTCAACAAATTGGCTGAAAAATTCATCTCACATTTCTCTTGTAATATAGAACATGAAATCTCAATGACCGATCTATGCACCCAAAAAAATAGTGGAGAAACTTTTGCCTCTTTCTTACAGACACGAAGAAGCTTGCCCAGTAAATATCCATACCATTTACTCAAGAAATTGTTAGTCCAAATCTTTATCCAAAATATGAATATATAGATAGGATTCCATCTAAAAGGTAAATGCTCTAATACTTTCGATAAGGTCATAAAGAAAGGGCTTACTATTGAGCCAAAGGACTCATCAATATGTTCAAAGACACCATGAGTTCCTCAAATAAAAAATCTGATTTCTAGAATAAGAATAAAAATGTGGTCAATGATGGTGTGGTTTACGCCAAGATGGATCAGCATGCTCAATCAACCTTATGCTTATAGGCACCACCTAATGTTCAAACCTCAAAAAATGTTCAAGATAATTTACAAAGAGGGCCTCTGAGGTAAAACAACATCCCACGACATAAATACACTCCTTTGGGAGAACCCATTGAATTAGTACTCCAGAAAATAATCAAAGAAAATTTAGTCACACTCCTAGAGATCAATCAATATGAACCTCAAGTCAAATCCACATGGTGGAAGGACACTAATTTCTACGAATACCATAAAGTGACAGGACACGCAACTCCAAATTATTTCAATCTCAAGAACCTCATTCAAGACCTAATTGACAAGGGAGATATCGGTGTTGAGAACCAAACTAACACCTTAAATAATGATCATGCAATCTTCAAGAACCCCTTACATAACCATGGGAAAATAAATTCCACCAACCAAGGTAGTACCTTGAATAATAACACCAACTATAATTTCATCCATCACGAATACATTGTAAACTAAATTTAGGAAGTTGATAATCAAGTGTCTACCATTACCATCAAAAATAAAAATCCTGAGCTTTTCGTTACAACTTGTAGAGGTAAGGTTACCCTTTAGGGGGCCTCATTGAGAGCCCATAGTACACCAAAGTATAACCTTTTAGATAAATTGGGAAAGACACTGACACAAATATATATCCTAGAGATTCTATGCATATCACCAATCCATAAAAACATCCTAGATAAAGCTCTTAGAGAATATTCAATACCTATGAATTCGAATATTGACCAATTTCAAGCCATGGTTAGACATCTTTCCTCTACTCATCATCTCACATTTATTGAAAAAGATATGAAATCTCACACATCCACTGATAATGATGCTCTATATTTAGGAATATTTGTCCATAAGCACAAGATTAAACAAGTTGTAGTAGATGGTGGAGCAAGTTTGAACATTTACACCTTGATTCTGGTAAAACTATTAGGATACTTTGAGGGGATCATAGACCCAAACAAGAAAATAGTCATCAGAGCATATGATGATGCAAAGTTCCCTTCCAAAGGAACCATCACACTTCCTATATGAGTTGGTCCGATCATAAAGGACACAGTATGCCAAGTACTAGATCTTGTGCTCCCATACAATGCACTTCTCAATCACCCATGGATACATGCCATATAGGTCACACCATCAACCTTACATGAGTGCTTAAAGCTTTATCATAATGGAAATGAGGTAACCATACCAAGAGATCTTGATCCTTTTCCATATTGCAATAACCTAAGAGGTCAAATAAAGCATCAAGTTCCAAAAAATGGTGAAGCTTCCTCAACATCATACATTGATCCAAATGTATTATCTAAACCATCCACTCACTCCACTACTATTCCAGGAGTCAAGATTCAAGTATAGGATATGGGGTGTGGTGAATATGACATGACATGATATTTTTGTATCGATCAACTTCCATCATCACCCAAGACATATGGAAAACTATCTAAATCACAAGAAGTCTCCAACATTATAATAAAATGTAGCCCAACCACATTTTCAAAATGGGGGGAACTTGACAAGGAATCTGTTGAGGAAGACATATCAAAATCGATCTATAAATATGAAGAAGATATTGTTATACTTCCAATTGAAAAATACACCAAAGGCTTTGATGGTCACATTGGACTTAGTTTACAAAAACAAGGGATTGTAGAATTAATATCGATAAAAATCAAGCCATGTTTTCAATGGATTGGGTTCAAACAACTAGAAACTGTGTCCTTGGATATCGGGTCTATCCTTACTAAGGCAACAAAATCCTCTTCCATGGTTGACACTTTTGACGAGGACACTATCAATGACTCCTTTGAGAAAATCATTAATTTATTCAAAGATCATTCCATTAATACTTTATCCTCCATATCCTTTTAAATGATACCTTCCAACAATAATAACCTATCCTAGTTTATCCTCAACTCATTGACTAGGGGCAACAAGGACCTCCAAGTTTAGATGTCTTCCAAAACGATGAAGTTATTGTTGATTTTATGGGAATGCAAGACAAAATACCATTAGGAGATCATAGAGATAGTTTCATTATGGAGCTTGACATCATGACATACTTCGGAGATGTCAAGCCTTCTAGTCGCAAAAATATAACAATCATGACAAGGTCCTTTGGTGAAAACTGTAATATGGCACTTCTTGACCACAAAATAGTAAAAATAAAGGACACATTTGACAGTGAAAACATTTTTAAGGCACCCAAATATGGAAGGATTGACATCCTCCCTAAAGAAATAAATCAAGAGAGATCCCCAGTACTTGTGGAAAAATCTATAGAAATAAACATCAACACAAAAGATAATATCAAGGTGACCTCCTTTGTAGCATCTCTATCTGAGCAAGAAAACGTTAATTTCACACACTTCATCTAGGAGAGATAGATAAACTTTGCATGGTATTATGTATACATGCCAAAGTTAGAGCCAAAGTTGGTCCTTCATCACTTGATATCATCCCCAAGGGCAAAGCCTGTCAAGCAAAAATTATGATAAATGCATCCCCAGATTGCATTACTGGTAAAAGAAGAAATCCAAAAACTATTAGATGTGGGTTTCATTAGACCACTTGACTATCCTAAATGGATATCAAATCTGGTACCTGGTTCCCTTATTTTTCTGCTAATTTTTAATGAATATATGATTTTTACTAATTTTTGAAGTGGACACATCCTAAAAAATAGAAATTTGAGTGTGCCCCCCCCCCCCAATTTTTTTGAAATTGATCAAAATCATTTTTTTTTTAATATGTGTAGAATGAAGTATAGTTTCTAAAAATGTAATTTATTTGAAATTTTGATGAATGGTTAAAAAATAAAGTGAAAAATACCAAATATTGGTTTTTGACAAAAATAAGATACACCAACAAAAGAAATTAAAGACAAAAACCTTAACATTCTCAAAATGTGAAAAAAATTACATGGTTAGATAGCTAAGAGAGAGCTTAACATTACCATGTTTTTTTTAACTTTACATTGAAACACGTGCAAACATGATGAGGAGCATTCTCGAGATTATGCCAAATTTTTCACAAATTTCAAAAACACGTCTTTGGATGTTGGAAAGTCACTTCAAGCCTTTGGGTTGGAAGCCCAAGGCTTGGAAATTTCCAAATCAAGATAAAACATGATCGTGTTATAGTGCGCTTGTGTTATTTGAATGCTTTCATATAACATGAGCACGTTATAAAGCGCATGTGTTATGTGAATGCTTTCACAAAACGCTAGTGCAGTATAACATGCTCGTGTTATGTTCTACATTGAAATTTTTTCTCTCTATATTTTCATCTTTCTTTCTCTTTCTCCTTCTCTATCAATGAAACTATATACTAAAATCAACATTTAAGTTTATATTTATATATGGACAATTTACTTTATTATACTTTAAGTTATATTTCATGTATATAGTTTTAGGATGTTTGAGAGTGGTTTTGGATCTCTAGGAGTTATAATACAAATTATAATTTTTGGAAGATTTTATAATTTTTTTGACTTAATCAAATTTCAATAATTAGGAGGTCAAATTTCAGTAATCAACAAGTTGTAACATCTTTATCTCTCTCTCTCTCTCTCTCTCTCTACCTCACTCATTGTTTATCCTTTTATGCTTCTCTCTCTCTCTCTCTCTCTCTCTCTCTCTCTCTCTCTCTCTCTCTCTCTCTCTCTCTCTTTATCTCTCTCTCTCTCTCTCTCTCTCTACCTCTCCTTCCCTCCCTCCTTCCCTCTCCAATTATCTCTATCTTTCCTCTCCCTCCCTCTACCTACCTCTGTCTCTTTAGTAAACAGGGAAGGAGAAAGAGAGGGGAGGGAGAGAGTGAGAGGTGAGAGACATAATTATAGAAGGAGAGAGAGAGGGGGGAGGAGGGAGCGAGAAGTAGGGAGGGAGGGAGAGGTGACATAGAGAGAGAGAATGGTGTGATAAAGAGTAGAGAGAAGAAAAGAGGGGCTTGCTGCGCGAGAAATCAAAATCCGCGAATCGGCATCCGCGTCATCAAGCGGCATCGACAAATCAAAATCAGATCCGGATCAAATCCGCTCCGAGATCATCATCCATCTCCCGAGATCACTCAATCACGAAAAATAAAAACAAATCAGATCTTTCAATTATTTAATTATTATCACTAATGCATATTCCACTATTAATTAAATGACTTTATGTTATTTAATTGATTCACTTTATCATTAATCTTCTTAATTAATTAAATAAATCATATTTATTTAATTATGTTTGTAACTCCTATTTATCTTCCTGATTAATTAAATAAATCCAATTTATTTAACTATGTCTTCAATTATCTTTATTATTCTAAATTAATTAAATAAATTAACATTATTTAATTAATCATCCATTATCCCTTCCAAAAAATTATTATTATTTAATTATCCACTTTCCTACTTTCTAAATTAAATAATTACTTTAATTATTTAATTATCCTTTAATCTCTTAACATTATCCATTCATTAATGATAAATAGAACATTTAATTTATTTATCTAAATCCCACTTGCACATTCCTTTAATAATTAATTCATTTAAATTAATTATTAAATCTCATGCAAATTCCTTATCTAGTTCTTATCTCCGAGATTAAATAATTTATTATTTAATTAATTCCCACTTCTTTTTTTAAGAGGGGTAAATGCTTTTGACTGTGAGCTATGAACCAATGAGGTAACAAATGGGGGACCTCATCCCCAATATGAATTTTCAACAATTACACCCCAATGGGGTTTGAACCTTGATGGCAAAAATAACAACACAACTCAACCATCACACTATGCCACTATTGGCTTAATTAATTCCCACTTCTTAAATTAAGTAATTATTTTAATTATTTAATTGAATTCCTCAACATTATCTTTTTCTAAAAATAAATAAAATCATTTACTTTATTTATTTAATTAATTCAATCTTCCACATGTAAATAATAATTAAATTTATTTAATCCAATTTATAAAATTCCCATGCATTCTTAATAATTGTTAGTATTTTATTGGCGGAAGGCGAGCAGGGGGAAGGTGAGGATGTGTAGAAGACCAACGACAATGGCGAATCATGTTGACGGGAAAAGGAAGGAGGAACCTCTGTTGAGGACGGGACAATTGAAAAGAATAAGAAGGAAAAAATTTCAGTGGTGGAATTATCAGACATTGTTGACAATGATGTGAAAGATCTAGAAGATAGAGCAGTTATAGGCCATTTTCTGGGTAAAAGATTTACTAGAAAGGAGATTGGTGAATGGGTTTGCAAAAATTGGAAAACGGATCTTATAATCAATTTCATGTCGAAAGGGTTCTTTGTTGTAGTTTTTGAAACTAATGCAATCAAAGAAGAAATGATGCTAATGGATGTATGGAGAAACGAGAATAGTTTTCTGTATTTGTAGAAATGGGAACGAAAATTTGATCCCTTAAAATTTAATCCGAAGGAAGGGCTATTATGGGTAAGGTTATATAACCTCCCATACGAATACTGGTCAAACAATTGTCTCACTAGGATTGGAGACACACTTGGTTGAACGCTAGAAATGGATCTTAGAGATGTCAAGATTATAACAATAAAAGAGATCCCTGATAAAATTCATTTATTCGTAAGGGGTCAAGATTGGATTCAATCAATTGAAAAGGAGAGTCCAAAATTCTTTTGTCTAAAATGTAGGAGAAGAAACCACTTTGAGGCTGATTGTAAAAGATTTCCTCCCAAAAAGAAAGATATTTGGGTAGAGAAACCAAGGAAGGAGAATATTCAAAATAAGAAAATGGAACCAAAGCCTGAAATCCCAAAAGGATGGCTGACCCTCCCTTGAAAAATAGAATCGAAGTGTATAGAAACCAAAGAAATGGGGATAGAAACAAATGGTGCATATCTGGAAATGCCCCATTTGGAAGACATAACACAATAGGAAGTAGAGTTGCTTTCAATGGTGGAAGTAACTCCAATAGAATATCCCAAGGGTGTAGAAGAGGAAGAGAGCCAAATTGTTGAAAGGGGTGTGGAGGAAGGATTGGTTATCCTAGAACCAAGAACTATTTCGTTGAGTGCAACAAAAATGACATTGGCCTCAGGGTCAAAAGTAGAAAGAAAAACAAACAAACACAAATGTGAGGTGGCGGCTCTAAACGGGGAACAAACTTCCATCAAATATTACATGCTGAGATCCAAGGGGGGTAACTCATCCCTTAGAGGGAGATGAGGGTCCTCACATGGAATGTTAGGGGAATTAATGCCCCCAACAAAAGAAGGTTGGTAAAATGTCTGCTTGATTGTCATACAATTGATGTTTTGATGTTGCAAGGGACAAAATTAACAAGAAAAGAAACAACTCTTTTTTGCAAATACTGCAAAGGATGGGAAGGCATGTTCATGGACACAATTGGAGCGTCAGGCGATTTGGGAATGATGTGGAGACCTTCAAGGACAAAAGTGACACACATATTGTCAAATCTCAATTGGATGAAGGTTAAGGTACAAATCTTGTCATCTTCAAATGAATATACTCTTTTTAATGTCTATGGACCGATAAAAACAAAAGAGAAAAAAATAGTATGGGATGCAATAAGCTTGGATTTTGAAAAAACGTGTGGAAAAGTGATAGTTGGGGGGGATTTCAATGCTATAGTGAATATTCATGAAAAATCAAGGGGAATAAGGAGGGTCTCTCAAGCACAGAAATATTTTGCAAATTTCATTGAAAAAAAATTCAATTGACATTAGTGCAAGTAATGGTTTACACATGTGGAACAATAGAAGGTGGGGATGATTCACCAATATAGCAGAATGACTAGATAGGTTTTTGGTCTCAGAAATTTGGATAAATGAACCATTATTTCACAAAGCATCAATATGGTCAATAATGATATTGAACCACTTTCTAGTAGAATTAATTGTCAAAGAAGATTCGACCCCAGTGAAGGGGCAATTCTAGTTTGAAAGGATGCTTCGGTGTGAAAACTCGATAGAACTAATGAATATTTGGTGGGAGGTGCCAATCCAAGTGAAAGGTACCAAGATGTTTATTTTCCCAAAAAAGCTATAGCGAATGAAAGGCCATATCAAGGTATGGAATAAAGAATGTTTTAAAAACATGTTCGATGAGAAAGAGCGCATAGAAGAGGAACTAGAGGATTTAGGTGAGATGGTGATAAAATCAAGCATGACAGTGGTGGAATATAGTGAAATCTTGGTGCGAGAAGAGAGCTATTGGAGGGCGAAATTGAGGGACACGTGGTTGGAGGAAGGGGATCTCAACACGAAATATTTTCATAACTCATTAAAAGTGAAGAGGAGTTGGAACAAAATTACTCAAATCGAGCAGGATGGGGTGTCTTATTTGAATGAACCAACAATTTCTAAGCTATAAAGGTTTTTGAATCTCTACTAGGGGGAGATGGTGATGCCGACGTTTTAAATTACAATATGCTAAATGATATTGATCCATTGGTAACAACATAAGACAATGAGATGTTAAGGGCACCAATACTGGTGGAAGAAGTGAAAGATGCCACCTTTCAATTGTCACCTGATAAGGCACCAGGGCCTGACAGGTTCTTTGCTTTGTTCTATTAGACCTTTTGGGGTTTCATTGGGGAGGAACTAACCAAGGAAATGGAAGAGTTGAGGAGGAAGGGGAGAATATTGTAAGATTTAAACAATACAAACATAGTTCTCATACCCAAGAAATAATCCCGCAACAAGTTTGAAGAATATAGGTTGATCTCACTATGTAATGCGATATATAAAATAATATCCAAAGTAATGGTGCACTATCTTGAAAAGATATTGCCCAAGATCATAAAAAAACAACAAAGTGGGTTTGTTCCAGACAAACATATAACATAGGGAATTATAGTTGCACATGAGATTGTGCATACTTTGAAGAAGAACAAGCAACTTGGGATGATCGTAAAAATTGACTTGAGTAAATCTATGATTGAGTGAGATGGAACTTTCTAATGAAGACTATGGTAAAATTCGACTTTAGGGAGAAATGGTTAAAATGGGTATATGGTTGTATATCCACACCCAGATATTCAGTTGTCATAAACAGTGCTCCTCATGGTTTCTTTCAATTAGCAAGGGGCCTAAGACAAGGTGATCTGATCTCACCATTCCTGTTCGTGATAACGGAAAATTCTTTTAGTCGACATATAAACAAACTCCAAAAATAGAGGTACGTGGAGAGGTATTTTAGTCACTCCTTCTCTGAACCCTTTTACTCACCAAATTTTTGCAGATGATACGATTTTGTACAAAACCTCTAATATTATTGAATTAGAAAATGTCAAAAGAGCAATAGATGTTTTCAGTAAAGAAGCAGGTCGATCAATAAATATAGAAAATTCAAACATATTTTTCTATAATACTTTGAAGCGGTTCCAGCGAAAGGCAATTAATCTACTAGGATTCCAATCGACAAGCTTGCCCATGAAATACCTAGGTGCACCCTTATTCCATGGCGCGGTTAAAAGTGAGAATTGGGAGGAGAAAATGAAGAAATGCAGGTTGAGGGTTGAGTGTTGGAGAGGCAGGTGGCTGACTTTTGCTAGAAGATTAACGATGCTGAAAGTTGTCTTGGCTGCCATTCCCGTTTATATGCTATATTGTATTGAAATCCCTAAAAAATCCAGTAAGAAAATTGTGGGTATTCAAAGGAAACTTGTGTGGGATGGGTCAAACGAGAAGAGACACATTCCTCTCCTAGCATGGGAAACAATTAAGAAACCTAAGAGGGTAGCGCAGGGGTGAAAGACATAAGGCTACAAAATAGAGCGTTGGGTGCAAAGTTGGTATGGGAATTGTTTACTAATCAAGAGGCACCTTGGTGCAAGTTGATCAAAGAAAAATACTTGGATGTTCTAGAAAGGGAGCACATTTTAACAATAGCGAATCCAGAGAGAGGCTCCGCCATTTGAAATTTTATCTTAAAATGCAGGTCAGTGATAACGAAGCATATTAATTGGCAACTGAAGGATGGTAGGTCAGCCTCATTCTGGCATGACTCATGGAATGGGTATGCCCCAATGGACCAACTTCCAAGTATAGAGGAGGTTGTGGGTGTCTTTTTTTTTGGTGTACGACAATAAATTCTACAATTTTATTGAAAATCATCGGGTTCAGGGGGAGGAAAAATGGAAAAAAAAATGATTTTTTGGATAATAAATTAAGACAAGTGCTAAACTATGAGATTTCAAAGAAGCGGTAGCTCCTCTTGGAAGGTACTCGACAAGGTTGGGGTATGAGGTCCTAAAGAAGGAAACAAGTTCAGTGTTGTGGCCAAACAAGTTGTGCTAGGGCAAGTTGGTCCTTCCAAAGGCAGGAGCCTTTGCTTGGACTGTGATCCATGAGAGGATCTTAACAGGTGACCGACTGAATTGCATCAGGGTGGTAGGACCACATAGATGTGTAATGTGTTACAAACATGAAGAAACCATAGATCATGTTGTAGTGCGAAGTTGCACAAGCATGTTGGTGCTTTGTTCGAGCCAAACTTGAATGGTATGGACACATGCAGGGAAAATTAAGAGAAGTCTTTGATTATTAGTTGTGTTTCTACAATGGTTCAACAATGGTGGGACTTTGGTTTGAAGTGCTTGCAATGATGATTTGGAAAATTTAGAAAGAGAGGAATATGTACATATTAAAGAGAAAACATCCCCAATTCAAAGCTTGCTAATTAAAATCGAATTGGGAATATGCAAGCACTTGAACACCCAAACAAGGAAGCGACCTTTCAACTATGTTTCAACCTGGGACCAGAGAATGGTGAAGAACTGGCCTAAGTTAAATCCACCAAAACTATCTTTCCTGAAAAAGAGAGGGAAGCGGAGCAAAGTCAAATAGAAATTGCCTCCCAAAGGCAAGCTAAAACAAAATTTTGATAGTGCCTCGTAGGGGAACCCAAGGCACTCCGGTGTTGGGTTTGTTATCAAAAATGACATTGGCGAGTTGATATGAGTAGCATCAAAAAAGATTCCCGAAGGAATGAACAATGAAGCAGAATGGAGTGCTCTATATGAAGGTTTATGCTTTTGTGTAAATGTAAGGCTAGGTAATATTGACATTGAAGGGGATTCAAAAGTGGTGGTAAGGGTTGTCATCGTGAGAAAGGCTTAAAGCTGGAAGATGAATCAATGGTTGAAACAAATATTGTCAAAACTAAATCAAATTGGTGACTACAACTTGTCTCACACGTACAGGGAGGTGAATAAGGTGGCTAATTACCTTTCTAACCAAGGTATTGATTAACCTAAAAACCTTCGCCATTCAACTAATCCCAATAATTGGTCAAGGTTGTGATTTTGGCTACACAATGATTTGTAGAGGATTAGGTGATATGACATAAATATGACAAGGATGTGAGGGGTTCTATAGGTGGCAGTCGTGTGGAATCTCAAGGTGGTCATCCTCTTATAGAACATTGTCCGCCTGGTTCGATTCTGCTATTGTAGGGATTTCGAAAGGGATTTTCATTGGTACCACTCAAGTTTTCTTGGATTAGGTGAGATATGTAATCTCACAGAGTATCGAACGAAAGCTCAAATTTCTGGTGTCTTCCCCTAACTGAAGCAACTATTGTGGGCCTCTTTAGTAGGCTATCGTATCAAAGGTGGAGTTTTCGAGCTCTATAAATTCTACAGTGACATGGTGGAAGGGACTGGGTGCTTGGGTGTTGTGATAAAGCTTATGGAGGTGTCAGTTTTTAAATCATGGTTATAGCCTAGGTTGAGGTGATGGGTTCACGAGGCTATGAAGATCACAAAGACGTGAAGGGTTCAAGGGCTGGTAGACACACAAAGGCAAGTCCGATACATAAGGGATCCCAAAAATGCACAAGGAATATTATGGTGTCTACTAACTTCAGAAAGAAGTTTCCAGTGCCTCCTTGTGCCTTTAAAATGCCAGTGGGGGGCCTGAAGAAGCATGTTGTGTTTTTTAATGAAGGTTATGGTTGTATGTAGATGCTATAGGTTATCAGTTGGTTGTGGGAAAATGATGGGGGCTGCTCTAGAAACCTATGAGGCACAGATTGGTAGGCTATTCAAAAAGGAGTTCGAGGAGGTCATTAACGCAGTGAAACAAGTATTAGGATAACATAGACTTAAAGGTGCTCATATTCATGATGGAGATTTCTTAGTTCTTGTTATCATGAATGTGGTTCGCTTAACCAAAAGTAAGAGCGTGAGTAACTTAGTGGCTTAGCGTCTACATGACATTCATGTTCAAGCAACCCTCACAACTATCTCAACACTCAAAGTATGGCCAAAATTAGGGGTGGTCTATGATATTGTCGAAGCTAAGAGTGTTCACAACAAAAAGGAAGTGGTTGAAGCTGTCGATAAATTCAAGGTAGCCATTAAAGCAAAAGATCTAGAAATTTCCTCAACCATGTGGTAGAAAAGAAGGGAGCTCTAGAAGATTTCTAGGTGAGGAGGATGGTAGAGCTAGGTGTGGGTGTGATATCCCTGCTCTAAGTAATATGTAATAGCAAATCCTATGTAATCTTTGGTTTTTAATTAATGAATGAGAGCTACCCTTGCTCGTATCAAGTTTTCCTAAAAAATATAAATAAATAAATTTATTTAATTATTAAATACTCATGCAAGTTCTCACTTCCTAAATTAAATAATTGTTTTTAACTATTTCATTTATTTCTCAAATATTATCTTCTTCCAAAACAAATAAAATCGTTTATTTTATTTATTTAATAAATTTAATTTTGTACATTCCTCTAATAATTAATTAATTTAATTAATTATTATCTCATGCATATTCCACCTCGTTCTTAACAACCGCTCTCTTCCAATTAACTCGATAATCAATTTCACTTCACTGATCAATTAAATCAATTCACTCCCACTCACTGTGAGTTAATGAAGCAATTAATTTGAGTTCACTAATCAATCAAATCAGTTCACTCCCACTCAGTGTGATTTAATGAGGCAATCGAATCCCGTAACTCTTCAATCAATTCCTCGTGCAAATAATTAACTAGAATCTTGCAGCCAGTTGTAATCAATTAACTCCCTAATCAATTCCTCTCAACAATCCTCAACCCTTGATCTTGATCTTCCACCTCTTAATCTAGATCATTCATTCAAATCAATCATTTCTAGAAAAGTAGCCCTCATATCTCTTCGATGGCTAACCGCGAACTTTGGAGTTTTGCATCATTGATCTCTTTCACACACTTTTGAGCTTGAAGCGAAGAAGAGCATACCAAATCTAAGAGCAAAGCAAAGCAAAGGGAGACAATTTAAGTTATGTCAACACGGTGAAGGTAATATTAATGCTTTCTTAATTATGATTTCATTCTGTTGCTTACATTCTATTGATTGGTTTGGAAGTGTATTCGGTTTTAAATTGTATCATTTTTGGTTTATTGTGTTGATTCATTGCCTCTATTATGTTTAATCTCATTTTTCCAAGTAACAGATACAACTTGTTGATTACTAAAATTTGACCTCTTGATTACTGAAAGTTGACATGTTGATTACTAAAATTTGACTATCTAAAAAATTATAATATCTTCCAAACATTAGAATTTTCATTATAACTCCTAGAGATCTGAAACCACTCTCAAACATCCTAAGACTATATACATGAAATATAACTTAAAGTATACAGAAGTAAATGTCCATATGTAAATGTGAAATGCACTCACATTTTGTGAAAGCATTCACATAATGTGAGTGTGTTATAATGCACTCATGTTATGTACAAACCAAACCATAACATGAGCATGTTTCATTATAATGTGCTCACATTTTCTCTTTTTTGAAACCAAAAAGTAGAGTGGCCATTTTTTTGGAGCCAAAAAGTGGAGTGGCCACTTTTTGGTCCTCCATATTTTTGCACTTACCCATTGGTACAATCACTTAAAAGGGAAGACCATCTAGATGTCCTTGCTAAAATATTTGACAGACTAGAGAAATACAACATCGAGCTAAATCCAAAAAAGTGTGTATTTGGTATCACATTAGGGAAGTTATTGGGATACATACTTTCTTGAACATGCATCGAAGTGGATCCATTGAAAGTCAAAGCAATAATAGATATGCCTCCACCTAGCTTCTAAAACATTTGTGAAGCCTATAAGGGAAACTACAATCTATTTGTCGGTTCATCACATAACTAGTAGACAAATTACATCCATTTACACATTTATTGCATAAAGGAGTTATCTTCAAATGGGACAAGAACTACAAAAAAGCTTTCCAACATCTCAAATACTACCTTGATTCCTTTGTTGCTTATGTCACCAACCTCATGAAAACCTTTATTACTATACATCTCAACCAAATTATCAGCATTGTGAGCCTTTCTCACACAACATGATTCTTTAGGTAAGGAAAGGGCTATCTATGATATCATTTGCACACTAGTTGGGTATGAGCTCAAATACACTCCAATTGAACGTGCATGTATAACAATCATCTTTGCTTCTCAAAAGCTTCAACACTACATGTTGAATAACCAAAATAAGCTAATAGCTAAAATTGATCCCCTCAAATATCTAGTGAGCAAGGTAACACTCACAATAAGGTTAGCTAAATGGGTCATGATCCTCAGCAAGTTTGATATCAAATATGTGAATAGGAAAGAATTTAAAGGACAATTACTTGTAGATCAATTGGTCGATGCCCCCACTATTGTCGATCACCCATTGGTTACAAATTTTCTAGATGAAGGAATCTTCAATATAACCCCATCCCATTTATGGAGATTATACTTTGATGGTTCCTATACTCAACATGGTTCAAGAGTGGGAATAATATTTATCACCCCACATGATGATTGTATCCCAAAGTCATACCGATTAGCTTTCCCATGTACAAGTAACATTGCAAAGTATGAGGCTTTAATAACTAGATTAAAAATGGAAATGCCATGGAAGATTAAGGAAATAAAGGTTCATGGAGATTCCTAGTTAGTCATTAGGCATGTAAATTTTGACTACAAAAAAAAAGATGAGAATCTCCAACCATATAAGAAAATGGTAGACAACTTCAAGAACTATTTCATTCAAATATCTTTTGAACAAATCCCTTAGATAAAAAATAATATGGTTGATGCAATGGAAATTTGATCGGATCTCTCTTGGATATGCCACATAATACCCAAACATGTGAGTTCTTAGTAGAACAACTCTTGATTCTTGCATTTGACATCTCAAATTTTGAACTCGCGTGTGAAATTATTGGTCCCAACTCTCCATGTTATCATGACATCTACACATACGTCCACTAGAATATCTTCCCACCTAACTTATCATCAAACCAATGCAAAACATTCATACGATGCTCCTCCCACTTTGTAATAATTGGTGATACACTCTATCAAAGGAGTTTTGATGGTAACCTCTTAAGATGTCTCAACTCAAAAGAAGCCCAAATTTCTTTACGTGAGGTGCACAATAGTATTTGTGGGGCACATTCTGGTGGTCCTAATCTAGCAAAGAAACTCATAAGAGCAGGCTACTATTGGCCCACAATGGAACATGATGCTAATCAATTTGCTAAAAATTTCATAAATGCCAATAGCATGAATACATTATTCATTCACCAGGACATGAGCTACAAGTGATAGCTATAGTGTGGCATTTTTCACAGTGGGGTCTCAACCTTGTAGGTAAGATCAACCCATCATCACCCAATGGTCAAAAATTCATTATCACCGCTATAAAATGTTTTACAAAATGAATTGAAGCCATCCTCCTTACACTCATAACTAGAAAGAAAATATATAATTTCATTCTCCATTATATTATTTTCCAATATGGTGCTCCTTCTGCCATTATCATTGACAATGGCCAATCATTCAAAAACCAAGTCATTCACGACCTTTGTCATAAATTCCACATTTAGTATTGATTCTCCACTCTCTATTACCCTCAAAGTAATGGCCAAGTTGAGGCGTCGAATAAAACAATCCTAAAAGTCCTCAAAAAGATGGCCAATGACATTGGCTGTGACTGGAATATCCATCTTAACCCCAGCCTATGGGTGTACTAAACTAGTATCCCTACACCAATAGGAGCCACTCCTTATTCATTGGTGTTTGAAGTTGAAGCCATCTTACCTATAGATGTCAAACTCCCATAACTGAAGGTTTCTCTACAACATACCATGTGATGATGAAGAATACAGAGTTTGTAGACTCCATGACTTAGAAATGTTAGATGAACGACGTCTTCAAGTGCTCAATCATCTACAAGCTTATCAAAACCACCTTTGTTATAGCTACAACAAGAAAGTCGTATCTTGCACATTTCAAATAGGAGATCTTGTGTTAAAGGAGAACCAAAAGAACCAACAAGATCGTGAAAAGAAGGGTAAGTTCAAACCAAAATAGCAATGACCTTACATTGTTACATCAACTTATGGATTGGGAGCATACCAACTAACTACACCTGAGGGTGAATCGCTAGATGCACCCATGAATAGTGTTCACCTGAAGAAATTCTTCACATGATCCTCAGAGTATCCTAATAGAAAATAGAAAAAAAAAGAAAAAAAATCAAAAGTAAAGAGAAATAATATACTTTATGGTGAAAATTACTTCAGTGGTGCCTTGGGTAAGTACCATGGTGGAAACTTGTTTACAAGCGTCATATGTAGAAACCACTATCCACCATCTATTAGTGTCTTCATACACTCAATCCATAATAAAATCCTTTCATGCACCTATCACCCCTATCATGTCTTGATAATGGTTGATATTTAGGGACATTCCCTTCCCTCTTAGTTCATGACATACATCCCATAAAGAAAAAATCCTATACCTAACGAGGGGCATTTACTCGACATAGTGTTTGGATTGGATCCTTGAATTCAGTATCAGAGGAAACCTTGCACAAACTACCAAGTCATTATCCCACATTATCCATAATAAACGATTCACTCATCCCAAATCACAATAAACCTCGATCACATTCACCCATCATTTCCATAATAATTTTCCATTTCCTATAAATTACACTCAAGAAAGATTAAACTATGCATTACCTAAAAACATCACACTTTCAAAAAAATCGCAAAAAAAAGACCGCTATTAAGCTAGCCTATTGCTTACCAATTAGTTTCCTAACCAACTTTAGTCAACTTTTTCTATTATTCCTTAACAGATGCATCCTTCCTACAATAGGAATTATCCATATTTGAGCACATATCTTTTGGCAAGACATTCTAATGGAATTTTATTTGTTTGATCGGTGAGTCTTTTTGTTTGATTGATTTACATTATTGTATTTTCCTATTCTACTCAAGGATATCTCCACGAGATTAGAGGAGCAGGAATGGGGCAAGGTCATTGCTTTCATATGTCATGTCTATGGAATGTTCTTGTTGCATTATTGGGGCATGTATGCTCCTTATGTGTATTGGAATGGTTTCTAGCATTAACAAACTTCCTGTGTGTATAAGGTCATTAAATACTTTTTTCATTTGGGATATTATGCTTTAAGTTTCATTTTCCTCACATATTTTGACAAGGTTCTATTATGTCTAGTAGGTATGAGGAAAATCCTTCTTGTTTGCAGTGTCAATGTCCAAGAAAAGGATACTAAAGTCACCATGGTTTTTCATGCCTTGGGGTAAAAATATCCATTTTCCACAATAAAATGCTCTATGATGATAAAAGAACACAAAATAGAAAGCACGATATCTATTAATATCATATCCATATAATCTATTTCCATTCATTTATCTCATTTCTATATGTTCCATATCATTCATTATCCATCTTATTATGTGATATTGATCAACAATAACCATCTCATCACAATATCTCACCATATTAACCCACAATCTCATTACCTTCCTCCTCATCCAAATCTTTCTTCTCATACTATTTCCATATTGCTTCATCTCTCTCATATATTTCCAACCTTTTTCAAGAGTTTGACCTAAACATTTTATTTTTTGCCAACTTCTCAAGGAGGCATCCTACCTCCTTTTCTTCATTGGGGCATGTCATCACAAATTATTTCATACTTCCTTTGAAACAATGCCATAAAAATGCATTGTCTCAAAGAGGGGCAAAATGTAGACACCTAAATCTGACTAACATATTTCTTCCAAAACATCAAAATTTTCCATCATTAGGTAGTGATGGGCTTAATTTATGGCTATATTTCCTTCATTATTTTATGTCTTTTATCATTTCAATCTGCCAAATTTCATAGACATTCCTAAGAATTATACATCTTTTATACCTTCTATTCACTTTAAATCAAACTTTAGTATGTGGTAATGCAAATATGATATGATGAAATTTGTATGAGTGAATGTGTGAATGTTCATGAAATTTAGTATGATTCTATGTTTAATTTATGATTTCTAATGATGTGTATGCCTTAGGTTAAAACTAACCTCTTGTACCTAAGAAGAGTTGTAACTCATAGCAACTAGATTTTCAATCCATAGAATAAGGACCGTAGGCAGTTATAGGGGAGAGGTTAGAATGGTTAAAGTGTAACATTCCAAAGAAGAATGAAGGTGACCATTAAATGGTCAAACCATGAGTCACCATATGCACCGAATAAGATGGCAAGGACTCTATTCTAATCAGGTTAACCCATGACGTGACATTCGTCATGAAACACGTCTTTGTCATGGTGGTTAAACCATTAAGGAAAAGTTTGAGTTTAAATTATTTTCTTCTACTTTTCAGTAATGGTTTTTTGTTGCAAAGACTAAGTCCTCTCCATATTCTTGAGGGAGAGTGGGAAAATATATTATGGTTCTATTTTTAGTCCTAGAATGCATAAGACTCCTCATGGACCCTATATAGTGTGATCCACTATGAGGAGAAAATCTAGTTACCAGTTGTTTAGTTACCTATTTTAGCTTATTTCTAATTACCAGTTGATAATTACTCACTATTAGTTTTATGTTATGAGTTGAATGACAAACATGTATTACTAAATGAGAAATATTTAGTAGATTCTCGTCAGAGTTCAGATTTTTTATGCAATAAAGGAGTTAATTCAGTATCACAATTTATTGATCAAGCTTTAAGTGTTGATATCTATTGTGGAAGCAACAACTCAAGTAAGGTCCACTTGAGGTATTGCTATCCACTCTTTCTTTTATGTTATTAGAATAGTTCATGCATTGTTCAATTGAAATAATTTATGGTTTCATGCATGAGGAATTCATGAATGTGATTCTGTAATTGAATTAGATTTTGTAGCTTAAATGTTTGTTTCATACTCCTAGAGTGATTAGTTGCAGTTCAATCTTAGAAGTTAGTAGTCACAGTCCCAAGAGATAAGTACCCGTAGCACAAGTAACATCTTATGTTTATTTCTAGGTTTTTCCAGTTAACGTTTCATTTCCTTTTCCAACTTTTACCATTTTTTGTACATGTGTAAATCACCTATACTCATTGATATAGGTCGTGTTAGAATCCATGAATGCACAACTAGTGCCAGCATTTTCAAAAGCTTACAAAGTCCTGGTTGATAATTAAATGAAGCCTCTCATAGAAGATGAAATGTTCAATTAGGAATCCATCCTCTAAATTGAGTGTCTACCTGTAGCACCAAGTTAATCAAACAATAGAGAGGCCCCACATTTTTGGCGTCATTGTCAAGGACAATTCTAAGTTCAAGATTCACTTGTGTATTTCCAGTTCTTTTTAAGCTTTGCTAGTTTATCAATTCCATTTTCAACATTAGGGTAAATAGGTTTTAGCCATCAATACAACACAAGTTACTAACAATGTGCAGGAACCGCTGAACTACAAAGTTACAAACATTGCATGCAGAGGAAAAGAGATGCTATGGGAAGATTTCTCCCTTCAGCACACAAAGTATTGCAAGATATTGGTGAACATAGTGAACAAAGCAAGGTTATTCCTGAAGAAGAATCATCCCTGACACTAGTACCTACACCCGAGATAAAGAAGACTTCCCACATACACATAAGCATCATGGATGATGTAGCAATAGAAGACCCACCAGAGCATGTAACATTTGAGTTCCATATAGTCAACCAGGAAATGGTTGTTGCTTTGAAGAACATACCTCCTTTAGCACTGCCTATCTTCTATGGGTTGGTTATAGAGGACCCAAATACCTTTATTTTTTAGTTTGATGTGCTATTCCAAAGTTATGACTATACAATAGATGCACACAAACAAACTATTTCCAACAACATTGAAAGACACTACTTTGAGATGGTTCATGGGCTTGTGAAGAGATGTTGTTCCCAATTGGAACACAATAAAGTCAAAGTTCCCAGAGAAGTACCAGGATTATTGCAGAGGCATAAATAGAAAGAGGGATGACATCTTCAGGATGTCACAAAAGGAAGATGAATCTTTAGAGGATTATATTAAGAGGTTTCAGTTTTGCCTCAAGAAATCCCATCAAAGTAGACTCTTTAATGAATCTCTGAAAGTGGTATTCTTAAGAGAAGTTAATGAAGACTGTATGGATGCACTCAACCTCATTGGCGCAGGAGACATCTCACATTTACCATTTGATGAGATTTGTAGAGTATGTAGTGAAACATAGAAAAATAGGTTGAGAGAAAAGGGATTCACCAAAATGATAATAGATAGACCTATTCTCCTTTCTTTCATTAGGAAATGAGATTCACACAAATAATTGGCTTACAACCTTAAGGTGAGTCAACTCAAGGTGTGAATTTTCAGATTTCCTTATGACTAAAGGATAAGGGTCAAGATCAAATGACACTTTGGGGAGAAAAACTAAAAATAGTAAAATAACACCAAAATCCAACTTAACACTTGAAACAACAATTTTAAGCTCAATATTGATAGAACCTACAATCAAATTGTAAATCAGAGAAGGGCGGATATGAGTGTACCTTTCACCAAGAGTCAAATTTCAAAGGCTGATTGGGACTCATTCACCTAGGGGTGAATGGGTCCACTGTCAGGGATTTTCTGCAACTTTCGGGAGCGTCTGCTATAGATCTGAATCTTCCAATTTTTCCAAGTGACAGTGTTGGAATGTCAAAAATAAATTATGTAGACGTGTTTTTGTGAGATGACAACTTTTATGAAAACTTTTGCAACTTTGTCAACTTCTTCAATTTTTCTCTTCAAGAGATCTTCAAGATTTATTCCACCTAGATCTACAAACACAACATGAAAGGGAATTTTTTTTTGTTTTTGGTGAATGGGGATTTGCCTTGGTCAAACCCCATTTTGGTAATTAAACCTTGAAATGAAATAAAACATGAAAGAGGGAATGATGAATGAACAAAGCTATCTTACCACTCAAAAAACCCTTGAATAAAACTTGGAATGTACATCTACAACTTGCGTGAAATAGCTTCAATGGATGTGGATCTTGAACTTTGAATCTTTATTGAAATAGTGCTTTGAATGCTTGATTAGATCATGAAAGCTACATCACCATATTAGCTCCAAAAACATGCATGGTGCAAGAAGACTTTGACATGACAATTGGATCTTGAATGTTGCAATAAAAATATGACAAATCTTCTCTTGAATGCCTTCAATTGCTCTTGAATTGATTTTATGAAGTCACATAAAAAGTTCTAGGTGAAACATAGTGAAATGACCTTATTTTATAGATATATATCCTCAATTTCTCAAAATTCAAATATCACAAGCCGACATTGAATCACAGATTTGAATAGGTTAAAATACCACAAAAAATATAATTTAAATTTAGGTCCTAAGGTCTAGGGAGGACCCATTCACCCATGGGTGAATGGGTCCTAGGTCCATAAACCTAGGACACACATTGCTCAATGAGAAGTGTTATGTTAAGGCATTAATGAATGTCAGATTTCCTCTTTGGAAAATACAATTAAATAGGCTTGGTAAATGAATAAAATGTCCAATTAAGGAAAATTTAAAAACAATTAATTAAGGGATCCATAAATAAGTGTGAAAGTGTAAATAAATACATTTTACAACACTAAATTAAAGCACAATTAAAAATTAACTAGGAGGGACCAAACAAGTGAGGAAATGTAAAGGGATACATTTTCCATCACTACATGTAGAAACTATTCAAAGTCTTTTACCAAGGTTAGAGGGGACAAGACATCTTCCATCAACAAATCAACCATTGGAGTCTCAAGGGTGGAGCTAAGCAATCGTCTATCAAACATGAATGAAGATGTCATAAGCCACTTGGCTACACAATTAGATACCCTTCACATCAAGAAAAAGTAAGAGGAAGCAAAAGCAACCCTCACAAAATACTTCCCACACTGTAGACAAAAGAAGATCAATTGCAAGTGCAAGGAGCTGGCCAGTATTTCTGAAGATAAGCAAGGGAAATCAAAATTTCATGCACTAGAAGATGAAGATGGTCAAGATTTTTCCATAGCTCAATGCAAACCATGGAAGCCAAGACAAGGTATGCCCCAAGATCCCTTGAATTATAACATGTCATTTCCAGTCAATAATGAATTTTCCCTAATTTTGGAGCCCTCAATCTTGGGCCAATGTGCAAAACTCACAATGGCCAATGCCTCAATCCAATTGGTATCAACAACAACAAAACATGTGGCCACCACAAAATTTCCAAGGATCTAATTATAATTCTCAATGGCCACCCCAACAAAATCAATGGAAACCTCAGTGGAAAAGAAGTCAATAGTGGTAATATCAAAATCTCAACTATCAATAGCCACAATAGCCCTTACAACCACATCAACAAGCCATAATTCCAAACCCTTCAATAGCTACACCAAATCCACCAAGAGCACCTCAATTACTATCACAACCTGCACCTAACCCAAATAACAAGTCTTTCCAACAAGCTTATGCTAATGAAACCATACAATACCCCACCTATGGGGTTGAAGTGAGTGATGTACACCTCAAATCAGAGAAGATGTTAGCTAGGTCTTCATCTCCTCATATCATTGAATTAATTGATATGAACTCCCAACGGAGCCCATGGAAAAACAACCTAAGGAACCTGAGTCAAATAAGATCAATCCAACAACCATGAGTCCAGAGCCTCCATTCCCTGAAATATTAATAGTCCAAAAACATCATTCACAAGCTAAAACTGATCTATTGGGACAAATCAAGGATGTTTGCATCAAAATACCCCTCATCTAGGCTATTAAGGAAGTGCCCATTTATACCAAAATAGTAAGAGAGTTGTGCCTCAAAA
>VDFB02292194.1:0-12701 GCA_007258455.2 Sequoia sempervirens
ATTTTAGAGAAAAGTTGTTGGCTAATTTCTATAGACATGCTTCAAGAGACAGCCCCACTTTATATTCATTTTACTACACACAAAATCCAAGATTGTTTCAAGGGATTGGATACCTTGCTTAGGGCATAACACGTTCTTCAATACCTTGGTCTTGTTAAGCAAAAGTCTAAACTAGGGTCGTTCTAAGATCAAAACAAACATTCATCCATCAAAAACATCATCAACCATAAACATCTCACCAACATTTTGAGAAAATCTTGACACAACTATGCTAGGCTCCTTTGGTAGACATCAAAACCTTTCAAACATGAGACTTTGAATTCTTCAAACATCAAACATCAAACTTGTTCAACTCAATTGTGTGTGAATGAATCCTTTTGCACATGCTTAGTTGAATTATCACTTTGTTCAAATTAATGGTGGATAGATGCATCCTTCTCCCATCACTAATTTGGATTATCTTTTGGTTAGCTTGTGAGTAGACACATCCTATTCTCACTCCTAAATCAAATTATCCTTTATGAGCATTAGTTATCTTTTTTAGATCATCATTCAAACATCTTGGGGATATCTCTTGCTCAAACATCAACATTCAAAAGATAGAATTCAAAGTCTAAACATCAAACAAACATCAATCAAAGCAAACCCAAAGTACCTAGCATCACATCAAGATTTTCAATACAAATTCAAAACTTCCATTCTCACCCATATATCATACACCTTTCATCTTCACATCTTTGATCTTTTACACATCCTAGTTTGCTCTTTTATGGTTCAAACAAGATCACAACACAAGAGGAACATGGAGTTAAATCAAGAAACATCAACCACAAGTGATCTAAGCCAAAACATTCCAGAAATCCAAAACACACCACTTCCGGACCTCACTATCACTACACACGATCCACAAAAAGAGGTCTTGGTGGAAGACATCACACCAACAGAACTAAGTGAGGAAGAAGTTCTTGAGATGCTCAAACAACCAAAAATGCAAAAGTTTCTTCGCGCAATGGCTAAAATAAATCCATCAATTCTCAACACTATTGAGGATGAGCTTCTTGTACCAAATGACCAAAACACCCTTCCACAATCAACCACTTCCATTACCACCATAGAACCTACTATCAATGAGGATGATACCCTCTTCAACACACATCAAAACCCACTTTACAACCCGCTTGGATTTATCGATACATCTGAGGTTCCTTACCATACCACCTCATCATTTTCCCTTGACACGCAAGTGTCTAGACCTTTGGTACAAGCAAGCTCGTCCGAAATAGAGAGACCTTATGGATTTGTCTCTTCATTTGCACAAGAAAATTTTCCACCTTTCAAATCATTCACACCTCCCACCACGTCAACACCATATTTTGGTTTAGGGATCCCCCCTTTACCTAAATTTCCACCTTTCCCTAACATAAATCGCCCCATCCAAATCAATTCATCCAACCAAGGGGGTACATCACATCTTTCGAACACACCATCCACATCAAACCAACACATGATAGCTAATCAAAATATGGTCTCTCAAAGACCCACTATTTCGCTCATCTCTACCATTCCTGCCACTTCACCTAGTCCCACCATTCCTATCACTTCACCCATCCCAAATGCACCTATCACCACATTCACTCCAACCACTACATGCACTATACCTCAAACTTCCACTACCCCCATCACACCCCTTACATCGCAACCTCCCACCATCGCTCTAAACACATCTCAAACCCAGCACAATTAGATCCACCACCACCACCCTTTGGGCCCAAGCCAAGTAAGCCATTCTGATGCTTCATTCAAAACATACCAACAATTTAACTCAACAATATCAAGAACAATTCGGCCCAAAGCGCTGGCCATAGCTACCAGAAAATACGGCAAAATCCAAGCTCAAACGCCGGCTGCCAACAAGCACAACCAGCGGCTAAGCCCAAGCTGTTGCAGCAACAACTCTTGAGCCTGTTTGCTGCGGCAGCACAAAATTTGCTCAAGCCGCTGCGGCGCTTTCATTTTGCAAGCGCACAAAGGCTGCACCAAGCCTTTCACAAAGCTGCTCAAAAGGTACCAAAAGGTAAGATGCTGGGTGCACGGCTAACCGGCACATGTCGCCAGGGCGTTAGGGAAAAATACCAAGAGCAACAAGAAGCAGCCCAACAAGCCCTAGCTGACCAACAACAAGCATTGTTGGACCAACAACATCAAGCACAACAACAAGCTCTATTAGCGCAACAACAACAAGATCAACAACAAGCGTTGTTGAAAGCATACATGGCACAACAAGCAAACATTCCACCCATTCAAACACCCACTCCACCCCCCCAGAACACCTTCATTCCACCTCCTGATCCACAATTGGATGTCACCGCACAGATAAAATTTCTGTCACAACAAGTGCTTGACCTTCAATCAGGAAAGACACCAAAACCACAAAAAAACCTATGCCCTTATCCATTTGATAGGAGCGTAGAAATGAAACCATTCCCAAAAGGGTTTGAGATCCCTAAATTTGACAAATATCGCGGAACGGGTAACCCTGAAGATCACATCAGGGAATTTCAAGTACATTGCATGGAGGTGGCTCACGACGAAACGTACTTGATGAGATTATTCCCAAGAAGCTTGGCTGGAAACGCTATTGATTGGTTTTCTCGAATTTCTGGAATCAAAAAATTCCAGGAAATCGTGGATGCCTTCATACATAATTATTCCTTCAACACTCCCATGGAGGTTAGCTTACAGGAATTATCATCTCTCAAACAAGGGAAAAATGAATCATTCGGTGCTTTCTTACAACGATGGCGATCCAAAGCTAATCAAAGCAAGTGGTCCATGCCTGAAGAACAACAAGTGGGAACTATCATTGCGAATCTTGATGGGCCCTTGGCCTTCCACCTCAAAATGCAAAACATCACCACTTACGACCAATTGATCCCTATAGCGCTCAATATCGAACAAGCCCTTGCCACACAGGGAGAAACTTCATCATATCAAGAAGGCCGCTCATCATCCAATTATCATGACAAACCACGAACATGGGCAAAGAATCGTAATGTAACCAATGATGGTGTTGTTGACGCCAAAGTTGTCATTAGTGCGCCACGGAAGAACAATCCACCATCCCAACAACAACAACACCAAAATACCAATCAAAGCAATCGACAAGTCAATACTGTGGTCCAACCATCCCATAACCAAAACACAAACAACATTGATAATCAGGGAAGACCACAGTGAAACAAGTTCTTTCCCAAACGAAAATACACACTCCTTGGGGAACCTGCTGAAGCAATCATGAAAAGATTGGTAGATGAAAAATTGATAGCGGTCCCTACACATAATAATTATCAAGAACCATCGGTCAAGCCACCATGGTATAATGAGAATTATCTTTGTGACTTCCACAAACTCAAGGGACACACGACAAACAACTGCATGAGGCTCAAAAATCCAATTCAAGACCTCATAGATGACAAAATCATAGATGTGGAAGCACCATCAGGAAACAAAGATCTCAAGATTTACACGAATCCGATGCCGAATCATGGTAACAAAGGAAACAAAGATCAAGACAAAGGAAAAGGGGCTTATAAAAATGTCAACCACACATACGAGGGTGTTGTCGCTTGTTTAGATGAGTTTTGTGGAGTCATCACCATCAAAGGGGCCCAAGCCGATTGTGGAGTCACCACAAGAGGTGGAAAGGTTACCATTGCGGCACCATCCCAACCAAGCAGAAATTCCACATCCAATCCAAGGTCTAACCCTAGTGGCTATAATGTCTTGGATCAATTGAAAAGAACCCCTGCACATATCTCCATCATGGAGTTACTCAAAATCTCATCTGCACACAAAAAGATTCTAGAAGAAGCTTTGGCGTCATCTACTGTCCCTGCAGATCTAGATGCAGAACAATTCCAAGCTATGGTCGCAAATATCACCACACCTAACATTCTTACATTTTCTGAACAAGACTTCCCCACACAACCATCTCACAACCGTGCACTTCATCTGGAGGTGTACGTAAATAAAAAGAAAGTCAAGAGAGTCGTGGTGGATGGAGGTGCAGGCTTAAATATTTGCTCCTTAAAGCTTCTAAAGAATTTGAACATTTCAGAGGATTCAATTGACAAAGGAAAAGGCATCACAATAAGAGCATACGATGACTAGGAAAGGGTATCCCAAGGCACCATTCAGCTTCCTGTCCAGGTTGGACCTGCCATCATGCAAACCAACTGTCAGGTCTTGGACCTCGATTTACCATACAACATTCTCTTAGGGCGACCATGGATACATGCAATGCAAGCTGTAGCTTCAACCTTTCATCAATGTGTGAAATTCACACATGAAGGTCAAGAGGTTACTATCCATGGAGATCTTGAGCCATTTTCCTACTGCAAAAATCTAGAGGCAAAATACTACAAGATCCCGCAAGTACCCAAGAATGATGAAGGCCCATCAACACCTTATGTGGATCCCACCACTCTCACTTCTGCGACAGAGACACCCTCCACCCCCGCCATCCCTGCCTTTTCTGATATCAAAGTCATAATACAAGATGATGGTTGTGGAAACTATTCAATGCCTAAGAATGCTTTTGTAGTAGGAGAGCTACCACAATCTCCTAGATCAAGAGGACGACCACAATCACAAGAAGCTTCAACATCTCAAGGCTCCTATGAACGAACCCCTACCTTCACAAGTGCAGGAGATCTTGGTCAGGAAACATTAGAGGGGGACCTATCTCATCTCCTTTATCGAGATGATATACCGGCAGTTGAATTGCCTATGGATGAACGAAACAAAGGTATGAAGCTGATGCTCTTGATGGGCTATAACCGGAACCAAGGGTTAGGCCAAGATAATAACGGGCGTGTAATACCCATTATACCTGAGAAGAAAATAAAAAATCTTGGCATTGGTCATCCTACTCCTAAGGTAACTGTACTTGGTCGAGGTGCCCAGGATAGACGGAACCGAATGCCTCCTCAGGAATCTGTAGCTACTCCAAAATCCTCCATGACTTTAGGAATGCCCACTGATTTAACTGAGTCACCAGAAATAGGATTACCTTTGTTGTTTGAGGATACTAATGTCCTTATGATTAGCACCTTGTCTTATGAGTCTGAAAACCAAAGCAATGAAATCCGATTAGTCTATCCCCAACTGATTGATTACGACCAACGAGGACCACCAATTCTTGATATGTTTGAAAACGATGAGGCGCTCTCAGAATTCATGGGACTTAGGGATGACATTCCATGTGGGGATCAGAAGGCAGGTTTTATCATAGAGCTGGATACACATGCATGCTATGGAGAAACGATTGAATCCCTCAGTCGCAAAATGTAAAAGAGTGAGAATAATCCTCCCAAGTCCCTTGGTAGAAAGCCACCTTGGCACTCTCAGAGCTCCTAAAAAATTACCTACAAAAAGGGCGCATCAATGGGTAGAAAACCTCTACAGAAGCTGAGGATAAGTGAAATGCCTCTTACGGCTATACACGAGAAAAATTGACTATATACTGCTTGAGAAAAGTACAACCCCATCAATCACAGGAACACAAAGCTCATATATATACATTTCTCATTTGAGTATTGCTGCACAAGAGCAAAGAGGGTTGTACTTCCTTTAAAGGAAAGGAGAGATAAATTTTTTCATGGACCCATTACCTATCATTATGCCGAGTTGGTCGAGGTGGAGTAGTTCACATCTAAAACTATGGCCTGGGGCTGAAGCTTAGCAGGCCATGCCTCAAATTGCTTTGTTAGTCAAAATGGAGCTCAAAAAGCTATTAGATGTGGGATTCATTCGCCCAATTGATTATCCAGAATGGGTATCAAACTTGGTACCCGTATCAAAGCCTGACGGAGCCATAAGAATCTGTACGGATTTCAGAGATTTGAATAAAGCATGTCCCAAGGATGATTTCCCGCTCCCCAACATCGACATGATTGTAGACATGACAGCAGGGCATGAGATGCTATCACTTATGGACGGATTTTCAGGATACAACCAGATTATGATAGCAAAAGAAGATCAACACAAGACGGCTTTCACTTGCCCATGGGGAACATATTGCTGGAACGTAATGCCATTCGGCTTAAAGAACGCTGGGGCCACATACCAAAGGGCCATGACACTAATATTTCATGACATGATCCACAAAACAGTTGAGGACTATGTTGATGACATCCTGGGAAAATCCAAAAAGAAGGAGGATCATATATCGGTCTTGAGTGCTATCTTTGACAGACTAGAAGAATACAAGGTTCGTTTGAATCCCAAGAAGTGTGTCTTTGGTGTACAATCAGGAAAGTTGTTGGGTTACACAGTGTCAATGAGAGGCATTGAGATTGATCCGGCAAAGGTGAAAGCAATACTTGAAATGGAAGCTCCTAGGACATTGAAACAACTGAGAGGTCTCCAAGGCAGGCTTCAGTCAATTCGCAGGTTCATAGCACAATTAGCAGACAAACAAATCCCTTACTCTCACCTACTCCACAAGGGGGTAACGTACAAATGGGATGACAAATGTGAACAAGCCTTCAACAAAATCAAGGAATATCTGTTAACACCTCCAGTACTAAGGCCTCCAATTCAGAACAAACCATTGATCCTTTATATCTCAGCAACTGCAGCAGCCCTTGGTGCTCTCCTAGCACAACATGATGAAAATGGAATAGAAAGAGCCATATACTACATCAGCCGTACAATGGTGGGCCATGAGTTAAACTATACATTCATTGAAAAAGCTTGCCTAGCAGTGGTGTTTGCATCCCAAAAATTCAGACACTACATGTTGGCACACAAGATCAAACTCATAGCTAAAATTGATCCCTTAAAGTATCTTCTTTCAAAGGCAATACTTACAGGAAGAATGGCTAAGTGGGTAATGATATTATCAGAATATGACATTGAGTATGTGGAGCGCAAGGCAATCAAGGGATAGGTCATTGCAGACCAACTGGCAGATGCACCTATCTATGCGGAGAGCCCACTTGTTTCAGAATTTCCAGATGAATCCATTTTCAACATTGACATAGCTACTCATTGGAAACTATACTTTGATGGCTCCTACACACAACATGGGTCCGGAGCTGGTATCTTCTTCATCACTCCACAAGGGGATTGTATACCAAGATCATACAAACTAGCATTCCCTTGTACCAACAACATTGCAGAATACGAGGCTTTAACTATAGGTCTCAGGATAGCAGTACAGTGGAACATTATGGCATTGAAGGTATATGGAGATTCACAGCTTATCATAAATCAAGTGAACAATGAGTACCAAACAAAGGATGATAAGCTAACTCCATACAAAAGGCTGGTGGAAAATCTCAAGGAATATTTTGTTGACATCACATTTGAGCAAGTACCAAGAACCAACAACAGAGCAGCAGACGCAATGGCAACTATTGGATCACTCTTAGAGATCCCTCAAAATGTTCCGAAATACGACTTCTTGGTAGAGCAGCTTCTCGTACCAGCATTCAAGGTACCAGAGTCAGAACTTGTGTGCGAAATCGTTGGTCCAAATGATCAGTGGTACCAAGACATTTACACATACCTTAGGATAGGTATCATTCCAGCCGATTTGCGTTCAAGCCTTAGACGAACCTTTATCAAGAAAGCATCTCGTTTTGTCATTTTAGGAGAAACCCTTTATCGTAGAAGCATAGAAGGAACCTTACTAAGATGTCTTAACCCTGAGGAGGCTTCGGCTGCCCTAACTGAGGTGCACAACGGCATCTGTGGTTCTCATTCGAGTGGCATGACCTTGTCTAAGAAATTGCTGAGGAGTGGGTATTACTGGCCTACCATGGACAGAGAGGCACATGAATACGTCAAGAAGTGTCTACAGTGTCAGCAACACGGGGACCTCATCCATGCTCCAGCTCAAGAGCTTCATCCAATCATCACACCATGGCCCTTTTCACAGTGGGGACTCGATCTCATTGGGAAAATCACACCCACCTCATCCAACGGCCACAAATTCATTATAACCGCAACTGAGTACTTCACCAAGTGGGTTGAAGCCATACCTATGACCTACATAACAGGAAAGCAGATCTCAAAGTTCATCCTGAACTATCTCATATGCCGCTATGGTGTTCCACAGGCTATTATCTGAGATAATGGGACACCATTCAAAAATCAGGAAGTCCGTGACCTATGTGATAAATTCAAAATCCAACATCGCTTTTCCACCCATACTATCCCCAAGGCAATGGCCAAGCGAAGCTACAAATAAAACCATCCTCAAAATCCTTAAGCTTGATCCAATGGCAGTGCGTGGTAGCATTTACTGTAATCACCTTTGGAAACTTCGCAGAACCGACATCAACACCCGGTGCCACACCATTTTCCTTGGTCTACGGATCAGAGGCCATCTTGCCCATTGAGATCGAGTTACCATCCCTCAGAGTATCATTGCAAAATCTCATCACAGACGAAGAGTATCAAGTTTCAAGACTGAATGAGCTGGAACTGTTGGACGAGCGACGTTTGGATGCTTTAAACCATCTGCAAGTGTATCAGAATAGACTGAAAAGGAGCTACAACAAGAAAATCAGAAGTAGAACTTTCCAAGTTGGAGAATTAGTCTTAAAAGAAAATCAGAAGAATGTCCCAAATCCCAGCAGCAAAGGAAAGTTCGAACCCAATTGGTTAGGGCCTTTCATTGTCACAGCAAGCTACAAATCAGGGGCATATCAGCTATCAACACCCGAAGGGGAACCTCTGCAGGAGCCCATGAATAGCTCCCATCTCAAAAAGTTTTATACCTAATTCTTTCAAGGTATAGAACCAAAAAATCCAAAAAAATCAGAAAAAGTCCTGAAAAAATGGTTACCTCGGCGAAAACCTGGCAAACAGGCGTCTTGGTAACAACAAAAAAATCAAAAAAGCAAAAAATCCAAAAAAATCAGAAAAAGGATAAAAAATAGTAAAGAAAAAAATCGTCCTCTAGTGAAAACCACTTCTGTGGCACTTTGGGCAAGTACCTTGGTGAAAACCTGGTAAACAGGCACCTTGTGTAAATGAGCACTCTCCATCCATCTTGGTCTCCGTGACTTGCTTTGCATCATTCACTCACTCATCGCATATCGTCGCATTTCACCCTTCCATCCGCATCTGCACCATAGCTTGGTCTTTCATTTGTGTCATGATCCCTCCTAGTACTACTCGGCCCACTTAAAAGGTCAGTTTGTCCTGCCTGTATCGGAGTAGTCTATCGCCTCACGCTGGGGGCACGTTCTCATCAGATCGGATTCGTGTATGATCTTAAAGTCCTCAAAATCAGAAAAATCCAAAAACATCAGAAAATCAGAAAAATCCAAAAACATCAGAAAATCAGAAAATCCAAAAACATTCAAAACATATCAAAATCCAAAAAGCAGGTCAAAGTCATTCAAAATCAAAAACAAAATTAGATCTTGTCGAACTCACGTGGAATCTCGGAAGGCTGAGCGTGAAATAAGGTTGATCTTTGATCATCCCAGGAACACAGGTCAGTCCTATAGGAGTTCGTCATAATAAACTGACATTTCATCATGTATATCTTCATCTGTAAATCGGTCAAGTCGTCAGTCGAACTACGTGGTCTCTGCGTGTATAACGTAGGCAAGGCTAATCTATCGATAAGCCCCCGAGGCCCCTAGGTTAGGTCTTTAGGTTAGTCTCTTGGTCAAAATCTCGGAAAATCCCAAAAACATTGGAAAATCAAAAATCAAAACATTTGTAAAACCTCGAAAAATTACCAAAAAAACAGCCTCAAAACATTGCAAAATTCCAAAAACATCCAAATATTTGAAAAAATCCATCCACCTCATCTCGCTTACACTCGCAATAATCAATCATCCATAATAAATCGTCATCACCCTCAACCTTTGGTAAAACAGTCAGAAACAAGTCTAGCAGTCAAACGTAAAAACCTAAACTGTCAAAATCTCAAGTATAGGTCTGTCGGCAAGCAAGTTGGTCAACTCTTTTTATCAATGGCATATAAATCATAAATCAATTTCATCATCATTTGATACAAAGCATTTCCTAGGATCCGTTCCGACAATGGACGCTTTTATCAAATCAACCAATTTGGGCAAACAAAACGACGTGTCATTAACATGTCCTAGGATCCGTTCTGACAATGGACATTATCTTTTGGCAATGAGTTTTGGCTCCCATCTTTTGAAACACATCCCTCTGGCTGAAGGTATGAAGAACATTGGCTTGCTTGTATACTTGATCTTTTCTTTTGATTTATCATATTGCGCTCATTCCAAGGACCTCTCGATGATATCCGAACGAAGGATTTAGAGAGAAAGGAATGGGGCAACGATCATTATTATTTTTATGCCTTTATACTTGTTAGACGTTCTTATGAAAATAACTTGGTGAATACTTGCTGTTAGATATGTATGGAGGATGTTTGGTCTTATTGACTATTGCATTGATTGGTTATACCTTTAAGATGTTTTGGTCGAGAGATGTTTGAGACCTAAAGTGCATCCTAACTTAAAGGTTTCCATTATGTCAAAGTGTGAACAAAAATACTCCTATCTGTTTTGTGAGTCAAAAGTCCATCACATAAATTACAAGCGCCATCCTGGTCCTTTATACCTTGATGCATGGGTGGCAGGTGTATTTATCAAAATAAAGTAAGTGATCCTTTGAAAATCCCAATCCTTGATAAGCAAATCATCATCATCATCTATCATGTCCATCTCATCGAAGTCTCGACCAATCATGGTTGTTGGATCCTCTTGTCATCATCTCATTTCCGCACTAACATCATGCATCTGTCACCCATCCATCATGCATCCATCCTGCATCTACAAACCATCAATATACTGCATACCACATATCATTCATATCATACATCATAGGAAACATTGATCATTTCACATGCATTGCATATCATCATCATAATATAGATCTGTTAGTCTAAGCATAGCATAAATCATCCGTTGCATAATCACAGCATATCACATCATCCATCTCATCCATCTCATATCCTTATCATCCTTTGAACATTTGGGATAATATAGATTTATTTATTCTAAAATCTTGAAATCATCTTTACATGGGTATCCATATCATCCATTTTGAACCTCTTTTGCTCATGAGATCGACCCTCAAATCAGATCTTTTTAGAACCGATCTCTCGGGGGCAATAATACCGGTGTACTTCTTTCCTTTGGGGTAACCGAAAAAATCATAATTTTTTTGAATTTTGTTCACGGAAAGTTTATTCTTTGAACCAACGCAGCAAGTACATTGCTTCAAAGAGGGGAGAAATGTAGACATGCAAAATTAACTTATGCGACGATGAGGATCATTCATTAGCTTAGAACTAGACGTTGCATAGGGACCATTCATCAATTAATCCAAAATTGCATTTTCATCCATTCATTTATCAAATAAACCTTATCATTCAACCTTCATCCTGCATTATCCATTTAATTAAATAAATCAAAAAGCCATTTAAATCAAATCCTAAATCACTTTCCATCCTTTCTGGATTTAAATAAATCAGAATATCAAAGTCTTGAAAGTCAAATCAATTAATCAGCATTAAATCAGCATAATCATCATTAAATTAATCTAATCCTAATCTAAGGCTAATCCCATCCCACTTGCACAATAAATCAATTTTATTGATTTATTAAAACAATCATTTTCCCTCAACCATGACAAGTCAAACAGGGCATTTATTGCTCTTCTTTCTTGTCCCCCTCTCAAAATTAATTGCAAATTTGAATTCAAAATTTCCCCCTCTTGGGCACTCTTCCCAAATCTTGCACACACATTAACTAATCACATGATGACAAGTGTCCTCAATTCATTGGCTTGTTTTTGATCCCACATTGGTCCCTCTTCAACATTTGGCATTTTGAAAATCTTTAAATAGGTGCATCATCCTCAAGCAAATGGCTTCACAATCTCCACAATCTTCACAATTTCATGCAAGGTTACTCTCTTCATTTGAGATTTGATCTTGTTTATCATCATTCCACCATCCTCATTGCATTTTCAGTTTGAGCTTTTATCAAGGATTGGGAAAGGGTCACTAGCACATGTGACACCAATCCAACATGGAATAGGTAGCTTGCTTTTGTTTTCATAATATTTTAGTCTTTACATTATCATTTGTTGCAGTTTTGAAAGCATTTGCAATGTATTCCATGGAGGTATTTACAGATTTGTGTGTTATACTAACCCTTCTAATGAGTTTTTGAGGTTGGTTGTACATTGCAGATTTTGGGTACTTCACATCTAAAAGACCCTTTGAGGGTGATATTTTGGCCCAGTTGTTAGGTTCCTCAAAAAAGCCTCAACATCAACATAACCTCGACCCTAATGCAGTAGAGGTGATGGTAGACATAACCAAAAATTATGGAGATGTTGAGCTGAAGTACGAGGATGACACAGTCACTGGGTAGGAATTGTTCCTACATTGGTATTAAAAAAGAAAATTCCATTCCCCTGTCTCCAATGCATGAACCTATGATTTGGGGAAGCTAATTGTTCCTAATTTCTTTATAAATGTGGAAATCATCAAATGCCTTGCTTTTGGGTATGATGAAAATATCAGAGTAATTAGGGCATTGGATGGAAGTGCCATAATGGATATAACTAGGGAGTTTATTTGTGAGGTTTCTAGACTCAATGCGACCACAAAAAGGGTTATAGAACTT
>VDFB02292195.1:0-22162 GCA_007258455.2 Sequoia sempervirens
AATCTTAGAATCCAAGAGGTTCTTGGTTCCACAACTTCTATGTAGCAAAAGCCCTTATCAACAAGAAATGTAATCTCATCTTTATGTCATCTTACCAAAACAAAGGAATCCTCTCCCTTGCATTTATGCTCACATATTTTTGAAGAATCCTCAATACATAGTGTTGTAAGCTTGTTTATCATGAAAAACCTCTCATGTGATTTTTGATTTATGTAGCAACTAGAATGTGTTGTTTCCATAATTTCCCTTAAATCCAAGCAATTCATTTAGAAAATAGAAAGTCAAAAAAATGATTAGAGATCCAAACCTGAAGTTATATCCAATATCCTTAGTTTGCTTGAGATTTTCAAATAGTTGTTCCCTCATCAATGCACACAGGTCAAAGTCCTTTCATTCCTTGACCATTTGGTATGCAGTGTGGATTGCAGTAATAGTTGTAGAGCCTTCTCTATTTGTATGATACACTTTATATGCAATGCCTATTATAGCATACTTGATGCCAAGATCAATTATTTCGTTGGCACTTAGGTTTCTTTTGTCAAAATTTGCATAAGTTAATTCTGTAACCCTCTCATTTTTTATTGCTTTCGTCCTGATTGCACATAACCTAGTAACAACTCTAATTGCATTCTTAGTGATCCTATAGGGTTTTTCCAAGTAAATAAAATCACCATGTATTATTCTTAGAATGATTCTTACCCACTCAATATTGTCACAAAAGTTTGGAAAATCTTTCCATACATCTAATCCTTTTGTTAAGACATTTGAAAACTTTGGTTTGTATTTGATATAATCATCATCCAACAAGGTATGCCTCAACTCTTCAAACTTCATGTGGTCAATTTCATTAATAGGGGCATGAATGTAGATTCTCACATCTTATGTATATACTAGATCAATGGTTACCTTGGAGATTGCACCATCCTTGTCAACCTCCATTACTTTGAATGGATACTTCTTGTACTTTGGTCTTGGTTTCTCAAAGATATCAACCAATTGTGGAGTAGCCATTGTGACTTCCTTCCAACTTTATAAACTAGGGTTTGTGAGCAACTTTGAAAAATACCTTTATGTTCAGTCGCCAGGATTTCACCTTCACCATAATTCCTCTTTAATTCACAAGCACTATTTGATGCAGAGCAAGGAGACTTTGATCCAAAACAACACAACTCAGGTTATTTCAATCAACACTTTGATTCTCAAAACCCTAACTAGGTTATTTCTTCACACAACTTCTCCTTTCCTCTAGTAGGTCTACAAACCTAAATTATTCAATTTATCTCACAAAAACTCTCACAACCAACAAACCCTTTACATTTTCTGACACCCTTTACAACACACTAAAACATACCTAAAAATCTCCATGGGTCTCTTTGCAACAACCCCTTCAATTTTTGACTGGTACGCTGACCTACTAGGCCAATTAGGCCTATTTTCCATAGAAAGTGCCTCAAAAACTCTCTCAAAATTTCAAATAACTTCTCAAACCTTCTCAACAGGTGTCAAATGGCCCTAAACAACAATTTTTAGAACGACCAACCCTCACTAAGTCATCAAATCTGAAAACCCCCCTTTTAACTAGTTTTGAGTAGGGTTTATTTAAAAATTATGTTCCCAGCCTCCAACAACTCTACCACTACCTCCAACACACATAAATATGCCTGCTTATGCTAAAAAATACTTCACACAACCTTTACCAGTAGTGTTTCATCAAACCCATACTTAAACCCATCATTTTCATGCCTAATTTCATCAAAATACTCTAGGGACAACACCTCTAACTCTCCCAATTCCTTCTTCCTACAAAAAAATCACAACATATCATCTAAACATAACCTAATAGCCTCATTCCACCAAGCCATAGGGTACACAATAGATGGAATGAGTTAGAAAGACATTTTAGGCCCTCAAAACCCTTATAACCCTGTTTTGAGGCCGCCTATAGAATTTTGGATGTCAAATTCTTCAAACACAAATTCAAACTGATGTTCCAAACTCTGCAACCCATAAATCACATACCATCTTAAATGTTCCGGTGCCCAACCACTTTCAATGGAAAAACAAGAATATTATTGATCACTTCTTTCACCAACTTCCAACAACCTTTTACAATGAGTTTTTTCCAACTATTTAAACCTTTTCCAACTTTTAACAATGACTGCAATTGTCTTTTGATTTCCCATGACCGTTGGCCTTCCCAACTTTACCATTTTTGCAATTTTGCAACTTTTGGTTTGACAAATTTTTACATAATTTTGCAATTTTTGTAATTTTGACCCAAATGACCACAAATTTCTCTAAAGACCTCTAAATATATTCAAATGGTCTCAAAGGACCTTATTCATGAAAAAAATAAGACTCCACACACTTAACCTATGACCTATATGCAAAATTCAAACTTGGTGCTCCTGCACCATACACTCGGCCTAGAAAAGGACTTATGTCCTATGAGATTTGGTGTTGTCCTACTTCATGCTTCTTCTCAGCTTCTCCTTGCTTTCCATGTTCCCTTTGGATTGGGAATCTCCTCCATTGGATCATATACTGTGTTCTTGCATCATACCTTGCATTGGTGAACTTGATGCTATCTTGCAATTGCCTCTTCTTGCAAACAAATCTTTGCTTCATGTTCTATGTCCCTCTTTGCATCTGCAACTTGTGTTACCCTTTCTTGTACACCTGAGATCAAACACTTACCAAGTATACCTTGTATTTCCCCCTTCACTACCTCTTCTGATTGTTTGAATCTGCTCCTTGGCCCTTGCCAAACAAACTTGTCTTCTTGTTCTCCTACCTTCATAACATGCTGCAGGTTCCTTACCCCCATTTCATTAGGCTTATCAGGTCTACCTCCATTTGTCATAGAAAAACATGTCTGCCCTCTATCTTCTCTTACAACTAGTGGACAAGTTACTACCCCAACTAAGATTCCATCATGTTCCTTTAACCCAACTAATGGTTGCTTACTTAGTTGCTCTCTAGTCTTCTCTTGGTTTGCTTTAGGCATCAACACTTTGCATTTGTCTTTCAACCTTGAGACACTCTTTAAATTCCCAGTTTTAATGTCTTCAAACATGGAATTGGCTGCAATCTCCTTACACTTCTCTTCCTTTGTCTTCACAAACTCTTGCTTACCAAACACTATCACCTTTGCAAAACTATTTCCTTCATTCTTAATGTGATAACTATTGCTTCTACAATCATATATGGCATGCTTGTCATATTGCCATGGTCTCCCAAGCAAAACATGACAACAATCCATTGGTGCAACATCACAAACAACTTTATCCTTATAACCACCAACATTGAATTCAATCAAAGTTTGTTCACTAACCAAGATGGATGGGTTATCATTCAACCATGATATCTTATATGGATTTTCATGAGGAAATTTTTGTAACTTCAACTTATCTATCATGTCATTAGAGACCATATTATCAGTGCTACCTGAATCTGACTACTTTGCATACCTTTCCCTTGCATTTGCATGTAGTTCTGAATAGAGCTCTTCTTTGCATTAGTTCTTTCTCCTTTGTTTCCTTGAGGAGTTGTCTTCTAACCATCAAAGAGTCCCAACTTCTGGAGCAACAACTACATTTGGAGAATTTGAACTTTCACATTCATCTTCTTGTACTATTTGAGCCCTCCTTTCACTTCTTCTCTCACCACCACTTGATGTAGACCCTTGCTTCTTAGAACACTTGTATGCTGGATGTCCAAATTCATTACAATTGTAGCACCTACTTGCAAATTTGTTTGAATTCCTACCACCACCAAATTTGCCTCTAGAGCCTCTGAATCCACCACGCTGATCAACAAACTATCCTTGATCTTTATGTGCATCTCCTTGGCTTTCACTGGATTGTCTTGAAGTAGAATATGATCCCCTTCCTCTTGATGTGCTGCCTCTACCTCTAGTTGTCTTTTCTTGCCTTCTTTTCACCTTTTCTTCTGCCCTTATAGCCATTTGGTAGCACTCTTCAATTGTCCTTGGATTGTGCAAACTCAATTCATCCTAGATGTTAAACCTTAGTCCACTAAGATATTTATCCACCTTTTCTACATCATCAACCATATTTCCTACTCTTATGCTCAACTTATAAAACTCATTAGTATAAGTCTTAACATCTATTTCCCTTTGCTTTAAATCTTGAAGCTTCTTAGACATTTGAATATCATAATCACTTGGCAAAAACTTACCTTTTAATTTGGCTACCACCCTATCCCATGAATTTTTTTTTGCCTTACCTTTTCTTCTCCTTTCAGTTTGTTCATAGTCCCACCAAACTAATGCATGCCCCTTCAATTTAGTTTTTGCTAACTTCACCTTTTCTTCATCAGGCACATCCTCTCATTCAAAGTAGTTATCTAATGTTGCAATCCAATCTAACAATGCTTCATCATAAATATTACCATTATACATATGCAAATCAACTTTTACCTTGTGTTTGTTTCCTTTTACTGCCTTTAGGAGCCTTCCCATCTTCTGCTCTTCTGGATCCAACTCTTCTTCCACATCTTCATACTCTTCATCTTCTTCATATTTAGTGTCACTTTCATCACCAAGAACCATGCCTCTTTTTTGACCTATTTCCACACTTTCCAATCTTGCAACCAACCTGATTTGTAGCTCCTTCAACTTCCTAATCTCCCTCTCAGTCTTCTCTTCCATCTCTTGCATCTTTCTGGCCATATTATTACCCTTTGGAGGCATCTTGATAGTTTTGTCTTTTCAACTTCCAATTACCCTTCTTCAATTTGCAATTTTCAACTCTCAAAAGATCTAATCCCTAAGCTCTGATACCAATTGATGCAGAGCAAGGAGACTTTGATCCAAAACAACACAACTCAAGTTATTTCAATCAACACTTTGATTATCAAAACCCTAACTAGGTTACTTCTTCACACAACCTCTCATTTCCTCTAGTAGGTATGTAGACCTAAATTATTCAACTTATCTCACAAAAACTCTCACAACAAACCCTTTACATTTCTGACACCCTTTAAAACACACTAAAACATACCTAAAAATCTCCATGGGTCTCTTTGCACCAACCCCTTCAATTTTTGATTGGTACGCTGACTTACTAGGCTAATTAGGCCTATTTTCCAAAGCAAGTGCCTCAAAAAATCTCTCCAAATTTCAAATAACTTCTTAGACCTTCTCAATAGGTGTCAAATGGCCCTAAACAACAATTTTCAGAATGACCAACCCTCACTAAGTCATCAAATCTGAAAACCCTCCTTTTAACTAGTTTTGAGTAGGGTTTATTGAAAAATTATGTTCCCGACCTCCAAAAACTCTACCACTACCTCCAACACACATAAATATGCTTGCTTATGCTCAAAATTCCCTCACACAACCTTTATCAGCAGTGTTTCATCAAACCCATACTTAAACCCATCATTTTCATGCCTAATTTCATCAAAATAATCCAGGGACAACATCTCTAATTCTCCCAATTCCTTCTTCCTACACAAAAATCACAACATATCATCTAAACATAACCTAATAGCCTCATTCCACTGAGCCACAGGGTACACAATAGGTGGAATGAGTTAGAAAGACATTTTAGGCCCTCAAAACCCTTATAACCCTGTTTTGAGGCCACCTATAGAATTTTGGATGTCAAATTCTTCAAACACAACCAAATTCAACCAAATCAACTTTAGAATGATGCTAACACAAATGATCAACAATTCCTATACAATTTAGATTTAAGGAAGCCTGTGCAAAGCCATACAATTATTTGCAACAACATTGTATGGGAGACAAAAATTTTAATGGAAAAACAAGAATATTATTGATAACTTCTTTCACCAACTTCCAACAACCATTTACTATGAGTTTTTTCCAACTATTTAAACCTTTTCCAAATTGTAACAACAAATCCAACTATCTTTTAATTGCCCATGATTGTTGGGCTTCCCAACTTTACCATTTTTGCAATTTTGCAACTTTTGGTTTGACAAATTTTTACATAATTTTGCAATTTTTGCAATTTTGACCCAAATGACCACAAATTTCTCTAAAGACCTCTAAATACATTCAAATGGTCTCAAAGGACCTTATTCATGACAAAAATAAGACTCCACACACTTAACCTATGACCTATATGCAAAATTCAAACTTGGTGCTCCTGCACCATACACCCGGCCTAGAAAAGGACTCATGTCCCATGAGATCTGGTGCTGTCCTGCTCCATGCTTCTTCTTAGCTTCTCCTTCCTTTCCATGTGCCCTATGGACTAGGAATTTGCTCCATTGGATCATATATCATGTTCTTGCATCATACGTTGCATTGGTGAACTTGATGCTATCTTGCCATCGCCTCTTCTTGCAAACAAATTTGCTTCATGTTCTTTGTCCTTTGCATCTGCAACTTGTGTTACCCTTGCTTGTACACCTGAGATCAAACACTTACCAAGTATACCTTGTACTAACCCCTTCATTACCTCTTTTGATTGCTTGCTTGAATCTGATCCTTGGCCCTTTCCAAACACACTCGTCTTCTTGTTCTCCTACCTTCATAGCATGTTGCAAGTTCCTTACCCTTGTTTCATCAGTCTCATCAGGTCTACCTTCAGGTCTACCTCCTTTGTCATAGCAAAACATGTCTTCCCTCTATCTTCTTTTACAACTAGTGGACAAGGTACTGCCCCAACTAAGATTCCATCATGTTCCTTTAACCCAACTAATGGCTGCTTACTTAGTTGCTCTCTAGCTTCTCTTGGTCTGCTTTAGGCATCAACACTTTGCCTTTATCTTTCAACCTTGAGACACTCTTCAAATTCTCTTTTTTAATGTCTTCAAACATGGAATTGGCTGCAAACTCCTTAGACTTCTCTTCCTTTGTCTTCACAAACTCCTGCTTACCAAACACTATCACCTTTGCTGCCTTTGACTGATCCTCAACACCTCCTTGCAATGGAATGAGTGTAAAACTATTTCCTTCATGCTTAATGTGATAACTATTGCTTCTACAATCATATATGGCATGCTTGTCATATTGCCATGGTCTCCCAAGCAAAACATGACAACAATCCATTGGTACAACATCACAAAAAACTTTATCCTTATAACCACCAACATTGAATTCAATCAAAGCTTGTTCACTAACCAAGATGGATGGGTTATCATTCAACCATGATATCTTATATGGATTTTCATGAGGAAATTTTTGTAACTTCAACTTATCTATCATGTCATTAGAGACCACATTCTCAATGCTACCTGAATCTATGACTACCTTGCATACCTTACCCTTGTAGATGATATCCTTTCAGGGGGATGAGAGTCTTTGTAGATGATAGCTTCCCCTAAGCCAATTCACTTTCTCAATCAATCATGAGATCTTGTGCATAATGCACAAGCACAATTTCATTCTTCATTTCATTATCTCTTCCTTGTTTCTTTCTCCAAAGTTTTGTAGCTTCCTTCTTTTCTTCTATCTTCTTTTGTTGAACATGTGGTTTCATAGAACCACTTTTGAAAAATATTTCTTTGTCCCCAAAGTTATTGCACTTGTAGCAAACAATGTTATATTTAGGGGCTAAACCATTTCTCCTTATTTTATTTTTTAAGTCAACAACCCTATGACCAAATTTATTGCATGCATAGCAGTAGCCATAAAAGGAATGGGAAACCACATCATTATGTCTTGTATGCATAAAAGAGTTCTTCCTCATATAATCATTTCTTCTTTCCTTAGTTCTATAATTACTAGTCTTATGACCAAACTTACTGCAAGAATAACAATAACAATTAAAAGATTGAGAGAACTTGGGAGTAGTAATGTTTTTAGGAGGAGATCTTTTGAATCCCTTCTTTTTGATTGCCTACCTTTATGAAGCCATCATCCAACTTTTACCTTTCATCTTTAATCTTTTTAAAGTCTTCAATAGAGTCCTTTTCCTTTTTTCATTTTAGGGATATCAACCTTTGAGTTCTGACCTTTTTCAAATCCAAGCCCACCCTTATTCTTTACAGATCTTTGACAACTACTTATCTCATCAAGAATGTTGGTGCTTTTCTTGAGTTTCAAGCCTTTGTCTATTTTATCCTTTGCTTTCTCCAATTCTTTCCTCAGGGAGAAAATTTCTTCTTCAAGTTTGGAGCATTCAACTGATTTGTCATTCATCTTATTGTTCAAACAATCTACAACCCTTTTACCTTCTTCAACTTGATTTTTCAAATTGATGATTATTTCTTTTGATTCTTTCAGTTTGATCTTCAATTCTCCACTTTGTTTTCTTGCCGTATTCAGATCATCCAATGCTGAAATAAGTTCTCCTTCAAAGTCAACTTCACAATCTTCTTAATTAAAGTATGCCATGTCTTTTATGCTTATCATCCTACGAAGTATTCTTCTCAATTGTCAATGTTTCAGTTCCCATGTGTTTCACTCAGGATCTACCCTAGCTATTAGGCTATATCAAGGCACTTGGCTCTGATACCAATTGTTGAACACATAGATGTATTGAGAGGGGAGGGGGGGTGAATCAATACTTGATCAAATTCTTTCTATTCATCAACAATCAACCAAATAAATCATGACAAGTAGAAGAAAACATAAGCATACAACCATAACACTCTATTTACATGGAAAACCCTACAAGGGAAAAACCACATGGTGAGAAAGCTACTTGGATCTACTATCCAAATCTAGCCTCACAAATAAATACAAATTTTACAAAAAGTTTTATGGTTTTTAACCAAAGGAAGTTTACAACTCCTGATCAATTTAACACTTACAATAGAGGTTTACAACCTCAACATACAATTGTAATATTTCAACATTTATTTTACCTTGAACTCACTGCTTTTGGTAAACTCACACATACATCGACATCAACAAGATTTGCTTCCGATGGCTCATTGCCTTCGACACACATTCTTATTTACATTCACACATGCTTCTTTGCAGTTTCACATACACTTATTGTCGATCTCTTAGAATTGATCTTTTCCACATTTCATTATCAAGAGACATTCTTCGAATTCTTATTCACACATTGTCTGCTCAAAAAATTCGTAACACTTGACACACTTTCTCAAAAGCTTTGATATTCTATTTGTATCCTTTGCAAGCTTAAAAAAGTTTCTCATTGTCAGATACAAACATACAATATGAGATATATAACAGTCACAATAAGTCGACTCCAAAAAAATTTGTAGTAGAAGGAAATCTCATGTGGTTCAAGCTGAAAGATATTTGAAACCTATTTTCCATAGAACACATCTTCAAAATTGACACACAAATCCAAACACTAGGCACAAGAAACACAACATGTCAAGTTGCCTCGACAAGCATGTAAACTGTCATGCATCAACTCCAAACCGAAGGAGTTACCAAAGAGACCAAGTAACTTTGTGTGGATCAATCCAACATAATGATATGGCTTGTACAAACACTTCTCTACACTCCTTTTGTTATTTCATATCATTTTCTCTAGCACAATCACTTCATACCCAAAAATATTGATTTCAGGCATACTATTGTATAGGGGAGGATCACATATTGGCTTGTGGATCATTCAGAGAACACAATGGGACTCCACCATGCATCCCATAACCTATTTACACCAATTTGAGCAAGTTTGTACTGACGTAAGTCATTTGAACACCAATAGACTAACCTACTAGGTTTCTGAAACATAGACAACACACTGTCATCTACAGAAAAACTAGTGGTGCACCAAATCATGTGAAACTTGAACCGAGTAGACACACAACCTTCATGAGCATAGATTCAAAACCATAAGGCAAAACAATATGATGCGGTAAAGTGCACAGATATTCAGTTCTTCCTTAGTCAACACTTTGAAGAATCTAACTTGTTCTTACTCTATTAATACCAAAGAGCATTGGAGTGACACTTATGCATAGAAACGTAGAACATGCATACCTCACAACTGTGTAGAGCTACCCTTCAAACCCACAAGAACATATGTTCATTTGTGGAGAAATGCAAAGCATTTGACACAGCTCCTGTGGTGCAAATCTTGTGCCTTAGATAGTCGGGAGACTTATCAACCAAAACATTTTGACATCCAACCATGAACTTCAAATGATAATGTACAATTGTGTACGAATGACAACATTATATCATTTTGACATCCAATCATGAACTTTAGAAGATGAGACAGTAATATAGCCCTTCAACATATTCAACATGTAGTAGTAACATAGGTTGGCATCAGTGACAACACATTAACACATTTACCAACATCAATTTGATATTTATTTTATCAGTTTAGTCCATGTTCATGTTCATTTTTGGGAAGCTATTCATATTAAATTTTGGTCAAGAATAGATTCTAAACAAGCTCAAAAAATTTAAAATCCTCTTAACCTCAAGGAATTTTCCTTGATCTTGGACTTCTCCTCACACTTGAGTGCACTTATTCTAGGAGGTGAAGTCTAGAGTTCTTAAATTGATGAAATTTGGTCATTATTCATTTTAGTCCATTTCTTTACTATTTTATGTTTGTTAGACTAGGATTTGAGTGTTAACCATTTTTCATTGATAATATGTGTTGTTAATCATAGATTAGTCTTACCTCCTATTATTAGGTGTTAGTGTAGGAAAATACTTAATTAAATTAACTATAATTACATTAATATTTAACAAAAACCTTAGAAGAACCTACTTATTTATGTAAATCAATTCTTAAGTTATCACAAAATTAATAAAAAATCATGTAAAAAAATATATATTTAACTCAAAATTATTGAATAAATATGAAACAAATATAATAAAATAATATATAAGATCATTAAAGTAAGCAAATGAATAAGAAAGAAAATGATAAACTAGAAAATGATTTGAGATATGATGGAATAAATTACATAAAGTCAAATCAATGAAGAAGAGGAAGAAACAAAAATGAGATAAAAGTACTCACAAGACTAGCCAAACTTATAAAGAACAAACCAATTTGAAAGGGCTTATAAATGTGAATTTCACATAAATTCTAAAATTGCTTCCCTTTCCCTTTTATTGGTTCTTAAAATTAAAATATTGAATATTTTTATATTCTCTTCTCCTTTTTAAAAATATATATATTTTTAATTAAATGAAATAAAATAGTCACACCTTTTGTATGTTCTTAATTATCAATCTTGTATGTGCATTGAACCATGATGATAGTATTTTAATTATTTTATTTTATTTTTATAGAGATTTTTTTTTTTTCATTGAGAATTAAATTTTAAAAAATGTGTTGTGGGTTATAATTGTGAGCTTCATTTCTTTTTGCTTATATTCATAATTATTAGATAGGGCAAGAGACTCAATACATGTGTGCCTACAATAGTGTCAATATTTTTCTTTTCAACATTAAATATTATGATATTATTTCAAACCTCCTTATAAACTAGCATCTCTATTTTTAGTAATGCATTACTATGAATTTTACAAATAAAAGCTAAACCCATTGATCAAAGAGACTACATTAAATAATAATCTTTATGCATAATATTGTGTCTATAAAATAGTAATAGTATTCTCAAATGATGGCCATAACTTATACAATAATTTTTTCATTGAGAAAGTTTAAAATATAGAAAATGGTCCTCTTTACATGTCTTCAAATTCCTTGTGTTCAACATTTGTTTGTGTTTAAATTTGACTTGCTACAATAAGTGAAGATAAATAAGGTAAATATTAGAGTTGAAAAGTAAAACTACTTATATAAATTATTTATTTCAACTTTTGGAAAGTTAATCCTATTTTTAAAGACTTTTTATGAATTACTAACAAAATTCTAAAGTTATTTCATTGACAGGTTAATCAAGAGAAATGTTCACATGTCATGGAATATATATCGATCATTTCTCATCTAGGAGTGTTTGGGATTGTTGGGGTAAGCTTTCATATCTATATTTGTAGTTTTTAATATATAATAAATAAGATCATTTTCTTTAGTGGCCACATATAATATTCTTATATATTTCTCATGACTTCTATTCCAATAACAAGGAAAATACACAATAATCTATGTACGTATATTTAATAAAAATTCAGTAATGGTTGGCTTGATAGTAATCTACAATAACCTTATACACAACCACCTAATAAGAATGTGCTAATATAACTCCAATGTAGGTGGGAGATGATGTATAATAAATATTTTTTTCACAACTATTTAATTCTCTCTAAGATGCAACAATCAAATAGTTTTAATTGATTGTGAAAAAAATATTTTAATATAAGATCTAAAATTATATGACCAAGACTCTTTTTTAATTAAAATTAGTAAATTTGATATTGAAACATTGGTTTATCTTTGTGTGTAGCTTCTCATAAGGTATGGATTACAAATATTATTTGGACCAAAAGTAGCCAATGTGACAAATGAAAATAGTGCTCTTTATCTTGATCTTCCTTCAAATATGGTAAATATTTTATCTTTATTTTATTCTCCTTTAAAATTGTATAATTAACTTATGTATTGTAGATGATTTTGTTAAGATTTGTTAGAGGTTAATAATTATTGATAATCTTTTGATTAATGATTAATTACTTTTTTTATTGTAAGGTTGGAACCTTTTTCATGGGATGGGTTGGAGTTGCATTCAAAAGAAATATTTCTTCTTTTTCTGAAGCATTGGCCATTGGACTATCATCAGGATTGATGGGAAGCATTACTACTTTTACAGCTTGGATCCAAGCAATACTAAACCTAACAACTAATGGACATTGGGTAACCGGAATTATTGGTCTTCTTTTAGGTAAGATATAGAAATAACACAAGCTTTACCTCATGCAGATTTGAACTAAATTTTTCATCACCGTTCAGAAGTAAATTTATAGATCATGTATATATTTATCACTAATTTTTTTGTCAAAGATAAAAATCTAGTTTAAATTAGCCATATATTAAAATATTGTTTAGAAAATGACAGGAATGGAGTTGGCCCAAATGTCACTTGAACTAGGGATTGAATCTGCAAAGTTAATTACCTATGTTCATACTCAAATCAAGAAGAGAAGATTGGTCTTGTCATGGATCCCATCTAGTGAATACTACAAATGTGGTTTATATGGTTCTATCTTGTTTATATTCATATTTGGAATATTATGGGGAGGAAGCCTTGTTTTATCAGTGCTTAATTTTACATCCCACCATAAAAGAAAATTATGGATAGCTTGTCTAGTTGGACCATTTGGAGTATGGGCAAGATGGTATATGGCACGCCTCAATGGACAAGGAATTGGAGCACAAAAACATTTAAAATGGCTACCAATAGGAACATTGCTTACGAATCTCACGACAAGCATCGTTATGTCTGCTTTATCAACAATTCACCTAGTGGTATAAACTTTTTGTTTAAAATTAATTTCCTACACTAATTTACAATTTTCCTATTTTTTATATTAGTATATTAAAATTAGATTTCCTTATTGCAGGTTAAGGATCATACTGCGAAAATTGTGATAGAAGGCCTTCAACTTGGTTTCTTAGGGTGCATGAGTACAGTCTCTGCATTTGTAGTAGAAGTTCGGGCCATGCATCAAAGCAACCACTCTTGGAGGGCTTATGTGTATATAATATTATCTTTATTTCCAGCACTTATTTTTGGAACATTGATATACTCAATACCAACATGGTCTAGAGGATACTCTTAAACATGAAATATGCAATATTTTAAACCAAATTTAAATTAATTTAAATTATCTTATTTGGTTTACTAAACGTGTTTTACTATTTTGTGTAAACCAACTAATAATTTTATTATAGACCATTTATGTAAAAAGGACTTTTTATAAATAATTCTTGTTAAAAAGAGATGTATACTTTAACTATTGTATAGACTAGTGCATATACATTTTATATTGAATTATTGTAGAAATACAACATTTACTTTCAATAAAGGGGCTCAATAATTAGTAAATATTTAGTATATTTGAGCATATTTATTGAATTTCCATTATATATGTCTTATATTTTATTCTAAAATTTGTTGTGAGTTGTATAAAATAATATAAGTAAAAAATATCACTTAAATTGGTCATGGCAGGTATAAAATGATAAATAGAATACTTCAATTTTAATTTTATTTAAAGTTTGATTTTGTGTACATGTTTGTGTGTGTTGAAATGAGTAAGAATTTTTATAGTCACAAAACAATTCTAACACATGAATTTTTGCACATAGATAATCTTGTCTTTGGGATTTTTTTGCCTAGCATTGTAATGGATCATGCTTCAAATTGGTTCTTTACCTTTTCTTATTCTTCTTTCCCCTCTTTTAAGTTGATGCATATATTTCTACACCATTTTCACTATAATATGGTCCATACTAGATACCTTACACATTTGCTTTTCCAAATGTCTTTCAAACCTCATAATAGTGTCTTCCAACCTATTTTACTTGAAAACATAACATCACATATTGAAAACAAACCAATATTTCAATTAAATAATTACCTTTCTAACTTGGTTCTACTTGTTGTAGTGGAACAAATATTAGTAGATCATCCTACAATTTAAATAAGGAATATAAATACTTCACCAACTTCACCTTATTATTTTTTCCACTCTTTTAGGTGTTACAAATATTGTCATTGATGTCAAGAAGGAATTTGTAGTCTAATATTAATTGTCATTGATGTCAAGAAGGAATTTGTAGTCTAATATTAATTTTCATTGATGTCAAAGGAAATATTTTGAAGGTAATCGTGGAGCAATGAAGATATAGTACATATATAAGGAGATCATCCAAGGTGATATATATGGAATAAATATGTAAGAAAATGTCCAAAGGCCATGAATCGATAGTTTGCTAATCCTTAAATGGTAGTGCTTAAATATTACTTTACATCCTTTACTATATGTTGGCCGACCTCACTTCATATTTGTATATAAGCAAGACATTTAGATCTTTATCAAATCTAGCCAACTTTCATTATTTTAGTGCCACCTTTAAAATAAAAATCAAATTTAAATTAATATTTATAATGGGCTGACATAGACAAAGGTTTTCATATATATTAATCAAGTTAATTTAAAATGATCAAGAATATGTAGTGGATAATGATAATGAGACAAAGGTTCACAATAAAGGATAAATAGAAGTGATTAACATTTAGAAAGATGGCGATTACCTTTACTAATAGACAATGATGCATGAAGAGTAGCGATTAAGTATAGTTAGTAATCAAGGAAAAAATAATTTTAGCGATTAGTTTTCACTAACTTCAGACTTTGCAAAATTACCTGAAAATGTTCAACGAAATATGTATAATTTGATGTATTGTGGTGCTTGTAAAATTTGATGTGTAATTTTCAATTTTTTGAAAGTTTATCCCCAATGTTCATCAAAATTTTGTGAACCTATGTTTCGAAATTTCGACTATTAGTTTTGTCCAAAATCTTGACAAACATGAAAATAGAAAAAATCAAATTGTGACATAAAGAAAAGTGAGTTTGTTGATTTATTGCGACAAGTTTTGCTCTACTTGAGAAAGTTTGTGGAGAACTAAGGATGATTTTCTTGGGAAAAATTAGAAAAAATTCAAGAAGATATCACCAGGTTGAGGGTAGTCATTGTCTTTTTGCAGAATTCAGTTGTGAAGTCAGATTTGTAGTTCCAGGTTTGAAAATCATATTTTAAAGCAACATCTCATCGATTTCATTTTAGAGGTTTAGGGTTTTGAGAATTTCATGTCCAGATTTTATTGTGTGGAATCACCATAAGATCACAACCAAGGAACAAATTCTTGTGACTATCATTATGTGATCCATAACTCTATTGGTCATGTGGCACAGTTGTGCTATAACAAATACAGGATGCATTCATGTGTGACCCAAGTTTAATGCGGCTATGTTGTGATAGAAATGGAGGCACTCATATAATGTAGTTAATTCAGGTTGTATAATGTAGGTGTCAATCATCATTGGGTGCATTCAGGTTGTCTCAAGTTTAACAGGTTAGGATGTAATTATAGCATGATCGAAGAGTGATTACCTCTTGCTGCAATAAAGAGCCTATAACTCTGGTTGATATGCAGAGTGGTTGTGTTATATCAATTATGTAGTGCATTCAAACACAACCCATGTTTAATGGGCTATTCTAGAGAGTGATCAAGATTTTCTAAACCTTATGAATGTTACTTAAAAGTGTATAGCTTAAACTACAAACCAAGTTTGTTACATACTTGAATGCAATCTTGGGTTACCAAAAACTATAATAATGTGATATGCTAATAACCATTATGGAAAGTATTAAAACAAGACCCATGCTATATAGGATACATTTCCCTGATCAGGTTTACATACCTTAATGATCAAACACAAGCTTCCCACACACTCTAGGATACAATCCAAGATCATACCACAACTTTGTCAAGACAACTAATTTTCTGACCCAAGATTTAAGATTGTTTTTTAATACCAATAGAAGCATTGGTAAGAGCATGATTAGGTACAAACCCTAGGCCTCCATAGAAACATAAACAATAACTCTAGTGGATTAGTGAGGTTGCAATACCAGGAAGATTGAGACATTGTAGCTAATAACAAAATCTTGCAATCTAAAGATTGTAGCCAATAACAAGCACACTATGTAGTTTAGTGATGTAATGCCTCCGTCTTAATAACCTAAGAATGTTGCAAATGTGTTATAAATGTGTAATAATTTTTTTTTAAATTTTAATTATTAAGTTAATTAGTTGCATACATTCATTAGGCTAAACAACGTTACACTACTTTGAGTTTTCCATAAGTGACTTAAGTATTTAGCATTGCACATATTAATAACATTAAAATAAAGATAAACTTGCATAACAATGAAATTTCATTCAAGATAACATAATTAAGTACATTCATGTTTTTCCATACATTGCATTTGATATGATATTACAATACTCATCCATCTGATGAGGTAGTTCAAATAATAGTTACATTTTACAAATGATCACCTCACAACTTTGAGGAATGTTTTTACAATACAAATTTTACAATATACAATGTTGAAATAAACATAAGTATCCGATCACGAGCTCTCCATCCATGAAGCTCTCGATGCCATGATCATACTGGGGACCCAACGGAGTAAGGTGCACATTCCACCCAACCATGTGGTACCCGTAGGTCCACCCCCCATGCTAGGAGATAGTAATGAGGTTACCTAGACCTAATCTACTAACCCTAGACACTAGTACAAACAATCTATAGGTTACATTACTTCCAGATTCTAGACAATTGATTATACCACAAACATAGGGTTAGCTGTTATTCTAGGTGGAGTGTCATCACAATGTTGCAAAGGTTACCCTCGTGTTTCTTCCTAGGTTCCGTCCCCCAATCCTTGGGTTACCCTGGTAACCTCTTACGAAACCTGGCCCCTATTGCATACTGTTGCGGAATCGAATGTCTTTTAAAGGAACAAGACACCGATTTGCCATTCCAGACCTTCTCATCTTATACTCATGACTAAAGTAGCTCAAGAGTCATAAGAGAGGCATAAGCATCTTGTTAAGTGTTTTATTCTAACTATTGTGTAATTTAGTTATCACCGAGTTACTAACTACTTGTAAGATACCCTAACACCACTTTGTGTGTCGGCCCTTACAAATAGCCACTCCCCTAAACATAACAAGGGTTTCTAAGTTTTCATGACTAGGGTTTACCAAGTGCACAAATTACATCTCACAATAACAAATAAACCATAACATTAACATACACCATGTTTAACTCTTGCACAACCCAAGTCAATTTAAGAAATACATTTGCACAATTAAACACCCTTTTACACAATTCATTCTGGAAGGCTTACACAACAAAGGTTTTCCCAATTTTCCCCAAAAGAAAATACTTACAAAAAAAAATCAAGAAAAATAGACATCTACTATTTGGATCTACTAAATCCAATCATTCATTAAGTTGAAAAATTAATCTTCTAAGATTTGATCCATTTCTATGCATTACTAATATCAAATCTACAATATGCCCAATTTCATATCTATAAATTTTTATAACTCCAAATACCAATTTATTCTATAACAATTATCTAAATCATTCAAAATATCTAAATCAAGATATTTAATAGTTTTAATTCTTTTAAACATATCATTTAAACATAATAATATTTTTAAATAAAAACAAATAATAAATATATTTTAATTATATATATATACTAAATATCTATAAATATCAAAATTCATAATCGAATTAATATATGACATAAAATTATTGGCATTTTATATATTTATATAAAATTGAATATAATAAACAACAAATGAAATTCGAGTTTTTAATTCTAAACTTTGTTTTAATTTTCAACAGTGTTAAACAGGGCTCCCACAGCTCCCACGGGCCTCCCTGTGGGAGGTCGTAGCCCTGCCAGAGCTGCGCCCAGCAGCCACTGGCTAGTGTGCGTAGCCTTGGTGGCTGCGCCCACCCCTGTGGGTTATGGGGAGGGTTTCGGCCCTCCCCAGAATTCCATACATTTTTTTTTTAACAAAATAAAAACAGCGGATTTAATTTCGTCCGCCCTTTCGGATTTAATCCGAATTTTCATAAATAAAATTTGCCAAAATGGCATACGGAAGTTCATCGATTTAGAAAAAAAATTAATCAAAATATTCATATATGTATTTACACTGATTTATGTATATTTGTATTTCCATAAAATATAAATATACATAGATTAATATAAATATGTAAATAAGTAATTTTTTTTTAAAATCAAAATCTATCAAATAGAGGATGTAATACTACAAAAAATTTTGCTATAGGAAGCTAGGAAAAATAACATTTCACAGAAATAATTACTGCACAATTTCCATATTAAAATCCTCAAATGATCTAAAATAAATACTTTTCCAGCAAATCCTTCAGAAACTTTTTCTTTCAAATAACCAAGAATTATTTATTTATATATATATATATATATATATTCTTGTTTTCTTGAATTCACACAATAACAGAAAGTTTTACTAAAAGAATTCAAAGAAAATACAAGAATTTAATAATAAAGAAAATTCTTTTCCAAAGCAAACAACATAATAAACTAGGGAAATACCTGTGAATCGAAGATCTTGGTTATTAGAAAGATTCTTGCCTATAGAACGCAATCTCCCAAATCTTCTTCAAGTACCAAATCCAAAAGAGCTCTGACTAACTACCAAGGATCCTCCAAAGGATCTCCCACAAGTATACAACAGATACAGAGAGATAACAAATTTCTAAGAAAATCAATTTTTATCACAGCAAAAGAATTTTTGCAAGAGTCCTGATAATTTCCCCGTGAGAAAAATTCAACAACCTCTGTGATTTCCCCAGATCCAATATTACCTCCGTGAAATTTCTCAACAACCTCATTAAAGCACTGGCACACTTGTCGAGAAGTGGTTACCAAAAATATCTTCTCCACTTCTCGGCAATTTGCCAATTCAAATATGCATGCAAATTTTAATTTTATTAAATTTAAATTTTTGCAACCACTATACAAATCTCATGCATATTTTTTTTAAATTAAATTTACCATTTTCCATAATTTATTTAATTTTCAAATATAACTATTTACTCACTTAATATTTTAATTTAACTAATTAATTTATTTAATTAAATAAGTTTGATCTTTTATAATCAAACCATTTAACCAAATAAGCTAATTAATTAATTAAATAATCAAGCAAGTAATTTCTTTAACATTTAAAATTAATTTAAATAACAATAATTTAAACACAATATTCCAACATTAAAAATTAACCAAATTTGCTTTTCAAACGATTTATCCAAACATAAATTGACAATACAACCTATGACTCAACTAAAGACAAACAAAGTACTAAGACCAGGGTTAAAGACTAGACTAGGGTAAACCAGACTACTATCTCAGATCAACATTTCGTTGAGTCTTGACCTTTCGGACACGAATACCCGCGAGGGTGAATTGATTGTCATGTACACAAATCACCGCAAACAAGCAAATAGCGTGCATTCATATACATATATAAGAAGCATTAAAAGCGGACACACACGTCTTGAGGAAAATCCTGAATATCAGCGGGGCACTTTCATGGCGAGTCGCGATTCGTTCTCCACGCAATACACTTCCGCGACAATTGAAATAAATGTTGTTAGTCCATCATAGCATGTATATCAATAAAACGAAAGTAAACATCTACGCTAGCCAATCATGTCACGAAATCAATAATCATCAAACAAGTCAACCATGCCAATATTTTGCATTCATTCTCTGCTTTCAGTAGCTCACTTACAACCACTTATCACTCTATTTTCTTGATGGGAGAAGCCTCCTTCTGGCACTCTTGATGCATTTTTATCTCCCAGACAACAACACTAGATGTAAAATTATCACTTGCATGGAAGATTTTCAAAATAAGAGTACTTGATGTTGATGATTAGAAACTTCTTCATTTTCTTCAGTTATCATTACTTGACTTGTAAACAAGGCATTATGTATGCCTGTTCACTATCACATTATGTGATGATGCTCTTGATTGCAATTCACTTGAGCAATGGATCACCTATGATTTTCATTTCATTGCACTTGAATTGACTGTCCTAGGTGGTCACTTGCTTGAGTCTTTATGTCACTTGATGCACTCCTTCAAATGCATATCTCTTTGAGCAATTCTGATTTGTTTCATGCTGGTTCTCAACCCTTGTGGGAGCCCGTTTTACACCACATGCTCTATGATATTCAAAACAAAACAACAACATGGCTTTTCCTATACCTGCACATGGAAACAAATAATGTTAGATTTAAACAATAAATTCAAAATCTCATGATGCTTTCTCCTTGGTACTTTCTTGCACTCCTCTTATTCTTGCTCAGTTGATTCAATGCATCATAGACAATATCCTACATTACTATTAATGGACCATGTAGGAATGTTCATAGTCTGAGCTCTAACAAAACTTTCCTCCATCTTTTGCAGGTTCACTTGGAGCACAAAGGTAGAAAGGAGAGCTCAACTTTAGAGGCAAGTTGAAGACACCATTAGGAAATGACAATTATGTTCATTGTTACATGCTCTTTTTTGCTTTCAATCTTTAGTAGCGTAGGATATCCTTTATGGTTCATTGTTCCAACTACTCCCACGGCTTGTGTGGGACACTTGATTCTCCTTTTTACTCCAATGAATACAAAAATAGCATTTGTGAAATACTTGTTCAATTTTGTATTTTCTCCTTTTGCAAAAAATGTATTGAATATTGTGAATCAACAACGGAATGGAAGCACTTCTTCACTTTCAATGCAATACTTAATGTTGTAAATCATATAAAGCAACTGAAAACACATTGCATCTCTTAAAACTGAATAACTCAAATGTTTGCAATGGTTAAAACATCTGCATAAACAAACTAAAATTCTTCACCTTAAAAATGAACTTGTATAACTGGCTCTATGAATTTGAGCTGTGTGAAAAATTGATAACACTTTTGGTGACCCTGCTAGATTATTTCCTGCTAAGCACTAGACCAATTTCCTTATGAATACCCATTGGGCATGGAATCAATTCTGCCCTTTTGAAACTCAAGAGTTCTGAAAAACCTGAAACTTGCAACTCCAAATAGCATCAAAACCAACACCAAAAAAATAAAACAACAAACAAACAAGTCCCTGGCGGCCAAAAGCAAGGTTTAGAAGCACTTATTAAATGAAACCTAGTGAAAGGAAAGTGCTCCAAGCACTTATTAGTAGAAACTACTCTACTATAGTATAGGGGTAGAACTTAGAACCTCAGAAACAGTGTTTCAAATGGATCCCATTGATAGGGATCAGAAGTACTTCTCCAATTAACCTAGAGAGCTGAAATGCATTATACTCTCTGCATTCTATTATGAAAATGGGCCCTCCCAGATTGCGTCAAATTTAGTATGTCTCCCTATCTTATTCTTGTTCTCATCCCACTTGAGTACGAAGTCTCCAATTGGAAGCACTTTGGGCTTTACTTCACAAAATTCTCTTATCATGTTATCGTTCAATTCTTCATCCAACTGAAAGTTTGCTTTCTATGATAAGATTTTGTCAAAGTAATTCTCATGTGATGTTAGTTCACTAGTAGCCATTGAACCCATCATGACCATATTCCTTTCAAATTCAACATCAAAGTTGGGAAAGCCTTCTAATCATTTGGTTGGAAACTGTGGTTCAACAATGTTGTATCTTCACAATTTTCA
>VDFB02292196.1:0-44290 GCA_007258455.2 Sequoia sempervirens
GCTATCTTTTCTTTTTGAACTCTTGTAGCCATCAAGTTGAATAAATCTGTTCCACGTAGTTTTTCTCTTTCAGCTTCCTCTTGACTTTACATTTTCTTTAAGGCCTTCATGAGGCCTTGCATCTCCTCATTATCAATTAGGGCAACTCTACCAAACCTATCCGTATACCGTTTTGGATTCTCTACATATGTTGTCATGTTTAAAAGGGTGTTTAGCTCTTCCCATCTCCACTAAATGATGATCTAAACAAGTTTGTGGTATAACTCTAGAAAGGAGTCTCTCTCATGAATGACAACCTTCATCTAGCCAAACATACCATGAAACTAAGATCCAATAAACATAATGTATCTTACATCTCACCAAAAGCCACCAACTGCTCAAAATCTCCTTCATCCTCTTCCCTTGCTTTGTCTTTGACTCCTGCCACCTAGCCTTTTTGCATGTCATGATCATAAGTTGCAAGGGCTATTGCAACTCAAGCATCCTTTGTAATAGAATGAAGTAGGAAGCAAATCAAGTCTCAAACAATTTGATCATCTCCTTCCTTGAAATGAACATGGGTCAAAGGACTTGCCCATCCCTCAAGGGTACTCCAAAGTACCCCTTCCATTTTGTCCACCCAATCTTCCCAAGGAGAATCTCCATCCTTGATTTTCATCTCAATCCCTCTCCCTCCATCTCCTCCAACCAAACGAGGACACTTGTCCTCCTCTCATTTTTTCCATGGCTCTTAACCATTATGAGTCATTGATCTCATATTTTAATCCTAACCATCCAATCTTATAGCCAAAAATCTATAAATTAGATGCCATCCTAAGCCAAAACAATCAACATCTTCAAATGCAACCTTATGTTGCTGGTAAGAGCACTCACACATCAACATCCTTGAGCACAACCACCATACCACATTGCCACAAGGGTTGATTTGGTCAAATCTTTTATGTTTCCATCATGTTCTATTAACTATTATACTTAATCATGAGTGTTTCTTGTATTTTGAGTAGAGAAAAGGTTAATATTAGTTTAGCTTATTCTTGCATGCTCAAAATTTCATGTACACAAGCTCAATGTAACCCTATTGGATGGTGGGCATGGCATGGCAAGGATACACCAAAGTTGAGGATGTTGTCATTCATCTCCTTTCATAAGTTTTTAGTTCCTCTTTTGCAAAGAAGAATTGGTCCACATATAGCTTCATACACTCTAGCAAGAGGAAAAGGCCTACCTCTCAATGACCAAAGAAGTTGATGGTCATGCATAGTGCCTTGAGACTTCAAGATCAACAAACTCCTAAGTATTGACAGATTCCAACTTTTTAATGGGATGTTGATCTCAAGATGCAACACAAATTGATAAGGAAGCATGTGGAGACTGGTGGGTGCTCCATTGAATGAGGCAACCACTAATATTGGCAATGAATCAATTTAGAGTCTGATTTTGATTTAGGTGAGGATGAGGCAAATGCATACCAATAGTAGAACTTAGATTGTCTACATTGTCATTTTGTACAAGTAGCCTTTCAATTGTTTCATTTAATTGTATTATGTATATGCACAATGGTAATGAAAATGCAAATTGAAATGATTAGAGATTGAAAGTTTGTTAGTTTCAATTTGTATCTCAACTAGCATGGATCTAAATTCAACTTAGCCTCTAATGTTTCATAATATGGTTTTACAATGTATATGATGATCTTATAAATGAACAATTGAAATTTTGTATGTTTTGTTTTCCCATCAAACTATAGTAATGATGAGCGAGCAATGTATATTATTTGTCCATCCATCCATTCATAATGAATATTGCAACCATGAGACAACCATGAGACACCCATGAGACATCCATTGCATCCTTGCATTTTCATAAAAAAGTTAACAGCCAAGGAAGTAAGGTCCCATCTTTACATCAAACCATAGCATTGATGGGCAAGCAATGTCTACTATCTATCCATCCATCCATCCATGATGATATTGCAACCATGAGACGCCCATGTTGTCTCCATCTCCTTCAACAAATTCACCTCAAGATATTTTTTGTCCAAGATGGTGTTTATCATTTTTTTCTGCCCAAAAGCACATAAGATGTACCTTCTTTGACTACCTTAGTCATAACCTCCTTGAAATAAGGTTAGGTGAGTAAGCAACATTAAATAGAGTGCCATTAGCAATGAAGAAATTGCTGATAACATTATCTACCTCCTCTCAAGCATGGGAATTGAAGATGTCCACAAGTAGATTGAGAGATTAACACGACCTTTCCTTTCCCCTTAAGATCCACAAAAGATGGAACTATAGGATGTGTAGAACTATAAATATGCCTAGAAATCCTAGAAGAAGACATTGGTGCAAATGGAGTGTAGATATATCCATGAATCAATTTGATAAATTCCACCCTCTCCTCTAGTGTGATCCCCTCACAAAACTCAACCTCTTCACCATGTATATGAAAAAATGTGCATTCACCTTGGTAATACTCTCCTTCAAATCAAATGAGCAAATATTACACTTTTGTTGTCCACTCTCCATTGAATTATAGGCTTTGTTTGTATCAATGATAGGGTCAAGGTATCACAAAGGATTCTACTTGTTAAATGGCCCCTTGACCCATGGGGTCCACACCTTAGGACAATCAAACTTCATGGCATTCAATTGCACCTTCAGTTTGCTGTGCCTCTCACCTTTATCCTCCAACCCCTTCATTTGCACTATTTGTATCCTCCCTTATGTTGCAATCCTCATCATTATAACTCATGTTGGCATTGCAAAATGCCAAAAACTAAACAGCAATATAAACCAAAAGATAGCAACATATACTCAAAATTAACATGTTTAGCCCATTTAAAGTGCACATTTTTAGGTTCAATCACAAAAAATATTAAAAACAGCACTTAGGGCAAATACCAAAAACAAAAAAACATTTTTAGCTTTTTGATTGTGCATTTTTAAAGCCCATTGCAAAGAAGAAAACCAGCACTCGAGGCAAGTACCAAAAAAAATACAACATATTCTTAACACAAATGTTTATAAACAAAACAAAATATTAACCTTAAAAGAACTTCAAAAAATTAGAAAGCAATTTCTTGAATTCCTTCTCTATTAAAATTTAAATTGTAAAGAAAATCCATTTTTTTAAATATTTAACCAATGGACAATAAAAAATCATTGTCCAATGATTAAATGTGCTGAATGATTGAATCACAAAGCAACTTTGAAAACAAACATGAAAAAACAAATGATTTGAGTTGCGTTTGGCATTAGCAAAGGAAAAAATATAAAAAGCTTAATAGTTTAATATCAATCAATGTATTTGGTTGTCTTTGTTCATGATTGCAAAGAAGACCTTTCTCTCCCTCCTTTGTCTCTCTTCTCCTTTCCATTTACAGTTCTTCTCTTTTCTGTGAATGCAAAATTATAATGGGCCATAGTAGCATAAATCTACAAAAAAATTGCAACTACTCATGATTACTGGCCACTTGGTTGCACCCGCAATCTGATCTAAATCAGATTGTCATGTCAATTGTTTCAACCATTGGCACAATGTTGAGCTAAAAATCAATAATTAGATAACGATTTATTTTAATATTTTGAATATTCAAAATTTAATTGGCAATCATTTTTTAAAAACACTTATTTTTTCAATCTAGACCTCATTTTTGTAGAGCAGATTTGGATTTTGACAAAGTAGCATCACTTGAAACCAAGATTGACTCACATTGGATCATCAAGGCACCCTCAATTCTTCAGATGCTCAGCAAATATACATTTCATTGAAAAATTTCATTCAAGTTAGGCCTTAGTAGTCATTTGTCAAGTTTTGAATTTATTTTAAACCCTAATTGTGAAGGTTTAACAGTAAACCCTAACCATTAGGATTTTAAAATTAAACCCTAAATTATTTTGGTTTAGGGTTAGGATTATATTTTTGTACTTTACTAACAGTAACCCTAAACTGATTTTTTTTGTTTAGGATGCACTAAACCTAACCCTAAATCTTGATCTTTTTGGTTTAGGGTTAGGAAATTTTCTTATTTTTAGTATTTACTAAACCTTGATTTTTTGGTAGAGTTTGGAATTTTTTTAATTCTAGATATGTCTGAATCCTAGCCCTAAACCCTATTTTTTTATGATTACGGGTTAGTTTTAATACATACTAAAATTATAAAATATCCTTCCCCTTAGCCCTAGACAAAAAAAATCAGGGTTTAGGATTAGGATTAGTATATGCTAAAAAAAATAATGTTACAATCACAAATTTTGTTACTTTTTTAGTATGTACTAACCCTAATCCTAAACCCTATTTGTTTTGGTTTAGGGTTGAAGTTAAGGATTGTTTTACTTTTTTTACTAAGTCAATCAACGATGTTTTAAAAAAAATGGCCTAGGTTTAGTGTTTATATATTCTTAGGTCTTTTGAATCATCTTAATGATTGTCTTTTTTTGTCTTTTTTATTGATTTTAGTTGATTATGGCATGTGAAAAGGATTTGACATTGAATTATAGAAAATCTATACCTATTTAACAAACTAAAATGCAATTAAATTCATGAAGTTTCCACAGTCCATAATAGTATTGCATAAGATTTCTGGATTAAAACTGTGTGCTAATTTTTTACATCAACATTTTGGATCATACTCCATGATCCATCATCAAGATGCAAAGTAGATAGAGAAAAGAGTGCAAAATGAAGTAGCAGACTTGGGCAGATAAAGGATGGGAGGAAGGGAGGGATAGAAGGACTTAAGTTCAAAAAATTACAATGCTAAAGGCCAGAAAAGAAAAAGAAAAAGAAAAAGAAAGAGAGAAGGCAAGAACCTTGAAGAAAAAGAACGAAACAAGATAAGGACAAATTAAGAAACAAGGAGAAAGATTAAAACACCACAATTTAATAATCAGAGAATGATAAACATATTTAACAATAATTAAAATGAAGAAAAAACAAATGAAAAAGAGGGCATAAGAATAACCAATAATTCTAAAGAAAGATACTAAGAAAACTGAAAACTTTAAAAGCACAAAAGAAAAAATATAAATTAAGAAATAGATAACATTATAAAATACATAAAAAATGTTTCAAAGAAAGAAGCAAGAAAGTAAAAAACTAATAAAAATAAGGTGACAAAAATAAAAAGATACATAATAGAACGAAAAAGGATGTATTAGTTACAATGTATTAGTTTGAATAATACATTAAGGAAATTAATACAATGCAAGCTAAAACAGAAAGAAGAAAGAGAAACATAAAGTAACTAATGCATTGATAGTGTATGCATTGGATTACCTTATGGGCACAAATACAAATCGGAAACTAATAATACAAAATGGAAACAAAAACTACCAAAAAATGAAAAGAATTACAAAAAGAAAACTAAAATGCAAAAGAAACAATACAAAAGGCACACCAAAACAATGGGGGGCAAAAACAAAAAGTAAACCAATACATTCAAAAACTATGTATTAGTTTACTTCATTTTGCACTCTTTTCTCTATCTACTTTGCATCCTGATGATGGATCATGGAGTATGATCCAAAACGTTGATGTAAAAAATAGCACACAGTTTTAATCCAGAAATCTTATGCAAAACTAAAATGCAATTTTTATGGTCTTGAATGTTGTGAGAACATTTACCACTCTAAATGGTATTTGGAAAAGGTGTTTGGGCACTATGATAAGCCTTGTAAACACTACCCTGCAAATGTCACTCTTGGATTGACATCTTCTAAGGTGAGAGTCGGTCCTTTAGACAAGGGTGACGTTTGCAATCATAGTAGCTTATTGCAGATACATCTACACCTTATTGTACATCAAGTAAACCTAGCATGGACAAAGCAACAAGAACGCCTTATTTGCCCATCATACTACACACCTAGAGCACAACCATCTTTAAAAGGGCCAAAATGGCCATTGCCAATTTTTTTCTTTCTTATAGCCTCCCATTTCATGTTGGTAAGTCTCAATATTGGCAAGGAACAGTTGGCACAATTGTAGTTGTGATTTGCAAATTCAAAGACCACCCCTCATACGAGTTTAAGGAATGTTATTGTGAGAGATCCAATGCCAAATGTGAGCAATTTCCTTGTCAAGCATGCAAGCAGTAGGCTAAGAAAGGTTGCACAATTGTCTCAAAGGGGTGGATGGATAATAGAAACCCTACTCTAATTAATTTTCTTGTGACATCAAAAATTGGAACAGTTTTCCATAAATCCATGAATGCATCAAACAAAGTCAAATTGGCACAAGCCTTTTTCCCCCTCTTCGATGAAATGGTGCTTGAGGTAGGGCAAAAGTGGCCAGGTCTATAACAAACAATGTTGCTAGTTGTGTCACCCCTAGGAAACTTTTGATGGATAAATATGCCACGTTTTTTTGATTGCCTATTTGCATTGCATTGTCTCATTTTAATTGTAAAATAAATTGGCAAACTTCCATGAATTAAATGTAGTAGGGGGGATTAAACCATTACAAAATTTATCTACATGCACACAAGAGTGCTTAATATGATGTGCACATTTATAGATGGTAAGGACTTCTTCACCCAAGGATGCCAAGATTTGCTACCCATTTCCTTACATTGTAAAACATTCATTTTAAATAAATGGGTTGAATCTAGCTTTGCTAGTGACTTGGATGGCAAGATCGTCACCACATTTGTTTTTGATGAAAGTTGTTGGTCAAATGCACAACAAATTGTGCAAATCTCAAAGTTGTCAATCAAATTTTGAGACTAGTCAATGGAGGAAAATCCCCCATGGGCTATTTCTAAAAATTCATGGATAGGACTAAGTAGACAATTGGGAATAGGATGCACAATGAGGTGCATAAATACATGTTTGTATGGGAGATCAACAATGACAAATGAAATCAACAAATTTATTACTACCTCCATGCCACTAGGAACTATCTAAATCCAACATCATTTTATAGTGAATCCCTCAAAATGATACAAATAACAAAGGGCCTCCTCAAATGCATTGAGAGATTTTTCCCTAATGTAGAGGAGTGGCAAGTAGTTATTACAAAGTTGCTTGTGTACTAGCCAACAATGTTGCTAAGAGATTGGTATTGGTATTGGAATGAGAGAAAGGTATTGGTACCAATATGTCATTTTTAAAAGAAATTGTAGATACGTACAAAGCAAAAAAAATCATATATATAAATTTTATTGAATATTTTACATATTATTTATTATTTTACTATTTTTTATAGTTTATCATTTTATAACACTACTAAGTTGAAAATGTTTATTATATTATTACTATGAATAGAATTTTAAAAAATAGAATATAATTTATATATACCAAGGAAACATGCAAACAAGACCCTTGCCCTTTTGCAGGTTTTCCCATTCTAGGGACATAGGGATGCCTTGAAAACATCCAATTATCATCCCCTAACCCTAACCTCTACCCGCAAATAAACTAGAAATGTAAGGTATAACTAGCTGCCTCTACCATCCCAAGGACCATGGTCTACCCCAGCCTCAAAAAGTCAAAACAAAACCATAAAAAACACCCAAGTTGAATGATTAAAAAAAAATGTTTTTCAATGGGCCCCCACAACACAATCAAGCCTTAATGCACCTTAAACAAAACTCATCAATCATTTGATTCACTTCAAAGCCATTTTTCATCTCAACAAATCACTTGAAGGAGAAAGAACACAAAATGAAGTTCAATTTGATTAATCGTAATTCTTGAAGGGCAAGGCAATGGCCAACATGAGGGCGGTAGGGCACAAAAGGATTGAGGACAATAAGAGTATAGGTAAATGCAATTAAGTGTTTTCTTTTTTCTTTTTTTGCATCTTGGTCTCAAGTTTTTTCTTTTTGTTTTTTCTTTCTTTTTTCTTTTTCATTTTCAATTTGCACTTGCAAATTGCACGCCATTTTTAAACATAACACTAAACAACATGACCAACAACAATGAGAGTGAAATCAAAACAGCTGGTATGGAATAAAAAAGTGTTTCAATTGGCCATTCATCAAGGTGTGGGACTTGTTTGGGTGATGTCGAACAGCCACATAACCCATTTGAGTGCCCTTCCACCTTGAAATGTTATGTGTGATCAGCCATCTAGGTGGGTTCATGGAAGCGATGACTAATTCCACAAAACCAATTATTCTCTACGATTGTCGCTCCAAACGTTGTGCAAAAGCATTTTCAATTAAGCATTGGTCCAAAATGTGATAGCTAGAGGAAAGCAAAAAGAAAATTTCAAGTAGGAGTAGACTTTGGTTGTGTCATATTTGCAACAAAGATTTTAGATGTAGCTACACCAAGCTATAATGTCACCTCTTGGGCACTACAAGACAAGGGATTAATGTTTGTCCACAAATAAACACGATTGAGATGGTAGAGATTAATGGAATGTTTATGGACAACGAAGCAAGGTCTAAGAGTATGCCAATTCCGCTAGAGTCTACACAATTTGTTATGCATCCAAGGTTGCTAGTCATACTGATCATGTTTCAACAAGAGGAAAAAAGAAGACAAATGGTAGTCAACGGTTGGGAATAATTATAAGTATATTCAAAATGCAATCATAAGAAGTGGCAGTCTTCCACTGCCAATTTTTTCTTTGTCTATTCATCTCATTTAATGCAGCACATTCTCCTATTTCAAATAAATGTTCAAACCTACAATTTTTGTTGATCCCTCGTTTACCCCAAGGAGAACATAAACTATGTGCTAGCCTCCTTGATAAAGGATACACTAGGATGCATTTAGTGATGAAGTAGATGAGAGAGACTTGATAATGAGCTACTCTATTATAATGGATGGGTGGAACAATATCAGGCATCAACATCATTGTCACATGTGCAGCTAAATCTTAGTTTTGTAGAGGTGTTTATTGTTCAAGAAAGTGCAAGCATGCACACGTCCAATTTCATATTTTGAAGGAGGCTAGCAAGGAGGTTGGGGCCTTAAATGTTGTATAGGTAGTCACCATTTAAACAAGTGTGTGCAAGCTAGCACAATGATTGAAAGTGCTTACGAGCTCATATTTTGGACCCTATGTTGTGTTCATGCGTTGAACAACAAATTAAAAGATAAGGAAGATAGACTGGGTGGAGTGTGGTAATAGAAGCTAGAGATATTTAGATTTGCAACCACCACACTGCACTCGCTATCTTCAAGACTCTTTCAATGAAGGAATTCCTCAAACCAAGGTGACTACATTTACCTGTTACTTCATTTTATTTGAGAGGATGCTTGAGGTGCCCGAGCCTCTATAGTAGATGATGAATAATCTAAAGAGGGTAGATAGCCTGATGCAAACACTAATGAGGAAAGAGTTGTGAAACAAAATATACTTGATTATGATTGGTGCTTTCTCCTGAGATAAGAGAACTCTAATTTTATTAACTAAATTATTAATTTATTAATGTTTGTAACATGATAATCTTATTATTTTTGCACTAGCATTTGCTCTTTGTCATTTGAGTCTTGTAAATTTCTAATCTTATTCTTTTTTGAAATTTTTGTTTGCAAATATGTTTGCTCCATCTCACTTGTTGTAGATGTCATTAGATAAGTTGATGCACTCTCCTAGTCTTGGAAACATTTACAAGACATTTGATAGCATGCTTTGGCAAATGAAGCAAGCAATTCATAACAAGGATTCTAATTTGGGAATATATGAGGTACATGTCAAGCCCATTGTGTTGGTGCGGTGGAACATCATGAACACCTTTGCTCTAAATCCCAAATGGTATGCACCAAGGATTAGGAGAGTGCCTCCTTATGAAGATGAAGAAGTGAAAAAAGGGTTAACAAATGCCCTTTGAAACGTGTTTCAAATGAGGAGGCAACTTTACTTTAAACACAGTAGCTTGCCTTTGCTAATACTTACAATCCAATATTCAACAAACCAAAGGCAAGGACACATAAAGACATTAGCTCTATCGACACATAAAATTGACCATCATTACTTGACTATTTCCTCTAGAATTGATTGAATATAACCCTAATTATTTAATTAAATATCCATTTTTCATTCCCTTTTTAATCAAATAATATTTTAATATTTAATTAATAAAATCACTATTCACTTGCATCTCATTTCTAGCCTAAATCATTAAATCATATCTTATGTCCTCATTCCAAAAAATTAAATTAATATCATATTTATTTAATGTTTATTTTATTCACTTTTCATTAAGTGGGTGAAAATCCATTAACCCCTTAACCCTCTTCTTGCACATTCAAAATCCTAATTAAATCCCCTCAAATCCTCCACATCCTTCAAGGTTGAAGGAAGCACATGGCATGGTACCATGTGACATGATCTTGGTAGAATGTCACATGGGTCAAAGGATTTGCCCATCCCTCAAAGGTACTCCAAAGTACCCCTTCCATTTTGTCCACCCAATCTTCCCAAGGAGAATCTCCATCCTTGATTTTCATCTCAATCCCTCTCCCTCCATCTCCTCCAACCAAACGAGGACACTTGTCCTCCTCTCATTTTTTCCATGGCTCTTAACCATTATGAGTCATTGATCTCATATTTTAATCCTAACCATCCAATCTTATAGCCAAAAATCTATAAATTAGATGCCATCCTAAGCCAAAACAATCAACATCTTCAAATGCAACCTTATGTTGCTGGTAAGAGCACTCACACATCAACATCCTTGAGCACAACCACCATACCACATTGCCACAAGGGTTGATTTGGTCAAATCTTTTATGTTTCCATCATGTTCTATTAACTATTATACTTAATCATGAGTGTTTCTTGTATTTTGAGTAGAAAAGGTTAATATTAGTTTAGCTTATTCTTGCATGCTCAAAATTTCATGTACACGAGCTCAATGTAACCCTATTGGATGGTGGGCATGGCATGGCAAGGATACACCAAAGTTGAGGATGCTTGTTATTCATCTCCTTTCATAAGTTTTTAGTTCCTCTTTTGCAAAGAAGAATTGGTCCACATATAGCTTCATACACTCTAGCAAGAGGAAAAGGCTTACCTCTCGATGACCAAAGAAGTTGATGGTCATGCATAGTGCCTTGAGACTTCAAGATCAACAAACTCCTAAGTATTGACAGATTCCAACTTTATAATGGGATGTTGATCTTAAGATGCAACACAAATTGATAAGGAAGCATGTGGAGACTGGTGGGTGCTCCGTTGAATGAGGCAACCACTAATATTGGCAATGAATCAATTTAGAGTCTGATTTTGATTTAGGAGAGGATGAGGCAAACACATACCAATAGTAGATCTTAGATTATCTACATTCTCATTTTGTACAAGTAGCCTTTCAATTGTTTCATTCAATTGTATTATGTATATGCACAATGGTAATGAAAATGCAAATTGAAATGATTAGAGATTGAAAGTTTGTTAGTTTCAATTTGTATCTCAACTCACGTGGATCTAAATTCAACTCTAGCCTCTAATGTTTCATAATATGGTTTTACAACGAATATGATGAATGTCTTAGAAATGAATAATTGAAATTTCCTAAGATTTTTATTTTCCCTATTTTTTAATTGGTGTCCACTAAAAAAAGGCCTATTGTCCCCTTCCCTTATTTCCTACCATCCATGTCCCCAAAACTTGTTGAAGCATTGATAAATACTAATATTTCAATTTATAATTTAGAAATGTCAAAACTTAAAAATAAAAAAATGTTAATAATAAAATTTAAAATATTTTTTAAAAACCCTAAAATTAGACTAGCTTTAAAAATTAAAATTTACAATAAAAACAATTATTACAGTTTTAATGGATTGATTTAAAATTAAAATTTTGACTATAAAGTTTAAAATTAAAAATAAGTTTTAAAAAAAACCTTAAATTCATAAATATTAATGATTTAAAATTATTAAGCTTAAAATAACAAATTAATACGCAAACCTAAACTTTAAAGCTTTATCTTCTATGTTAAAATTTAATCAATGCACAACAAAAAAAATTTAAAAATGAAAAAAAAAAAATGTCCCATACATTTTCTGCTCCTACAGCAACTGCTTCTACAATCAGTCCTTTTATTGCTATTGATCAAGGCCTAGTGTTATCCATCTTCAACTCCTCCATTGTTATGCATCACTTCTGCTATTTCAATCACTTCATGTTATCGTGAAGCTCAAATTTTGTAGACTTCTTTCATGTTTTGTACTTAGAAGATTTCTTTTCCATTTTGACTGCAAACTACAAACTAAATCTGTCATGAATAGAACAATCCAATGACAAGCTTTAATTAAACATTTTTTAGGAGTTTTTAGTTTAGGGTTTTTTTTCCTTGCAAGGTCCTTTTGGATAAATGAGGAGACACATATAGGATGTCTCCTATCACGAAAGACAACTTTGTCCCCATCTCTGGTACCAGAGACACATCTGAAAACCAGAGATGCATCACAAGGGGTGGAAGACATGACTCGCTACAACAATGCCAACAGAAGGACTTTTCTCAAATGTATGTGGCATAGTCTCCAAGACAATCTTGAAACTTGGTATTTACAAGCAACTTACAACTATTTCTCTCCGAAAGTTTGAACTTTGAAATACATTATAGTTATTAGATAGATCATTGAATATTGATAAATTTTGGTTTTTGTAAACGTGATGGCATGATTTATGGCAAGGAAGCCTAATGTTTGTAAAATGGATGGCAATGCACATATTCAGCCAGTATTGCAGATATTCTGCATGCAAACATTATTGGAGTGTGCTTGACCAAATACACTCCAAAAAACACAAGCGCTTGACTTAGAAGTGGATATATAGTTTAGTGTTTGTTCACTACAACCTCTGCCTACAGTTCAAGAAAATTCAAGGCCAAAAGCATTATTATGTTAAACTGTTAAATTTTAATTGTTATTACAACTTGCAAATTTGAAATTAGGTTGAGTTTGTTGTTGGAATTGATTGTCTGATGTCAAAAGAGTATGAGAGATTGTTGGACACATTGCTATTGATGTCAAAGGTGAGAAAATTAATTGTCACTAGTGTCAACGCAAATGGACGAGATTGTCATTGATGAAAGGAGATGCCAAGATCCAAAAGGACTAGAAGTAAAGTCAAGTTTAAGTTGTGTCACCAAATCAAGTGATTGCACATTCTTGTAGGGTTGAGGTTAAAGGTAGAAGGATACTGAATTACCATTGTTAAAGGTGGGAACATGGTAGTAAATATATTGGTGGAAATGTGAGGCTGATAAGCAAAATATTGGCTATGCACAGGATCACCAACCATGCAACATATCTATGGATGAAATTGGCAGATGTCATTCAGTGAAGAAATTTCGAGGACAAATTCTGTGGGAAGTTGTAGCTGCAAATAATCATGGAACATGCCATATTGGCGGTTGTCACGTGGAACTCAAACAATGACTAACTTTTAGCCATTGCATAAACTACAAGCACATAAAATCATAGGCCACAAAGGAGAGGAATAGGTCACCAGGTTATAATCGAAGTGAAGTCAACTTGGACAGGCCACAAGGAGAATAAATAAAGCGCTCAAAGAATAAAATTTGTTTTAATGATGCCCAACCACCATAGTATGCAACATGAAGTAAATAAAAAAAAAATCAACTATAAGGAATCACCTATGATAAAAGGAGAACAATTAAAATAAAGATTTGTTAGAGATAGTTAAGGGATTTATTAAAGGATGTATCCCTTGGAGAAATCGCATCCTCTCCATGAAGAAGCATTAAAGATATAAAATTAGAAATGTGAAGTGTGGTTGAGAAATGGGGAGTAAGCTATAGAGGAAATATCATTACAAGCAAATTTGAAAGAAGAGTGTGTGGAGAAAGAAATAAATCAGTCTTACATCAGAAAATATGCAAATGCGTAGATAAAAAAAAAGATCATCAAAGGAGTTAAAGGCATATTTATAAAGAAGGATCTATGGCAGATTTGTAAGAAGAGTTTATGACAGAATTGTAAGAAGAGTTTATGGCAGATTTGAAAGAATATGTATATGCAGATTTGAAGAAAGGTAAATGCAAAATTGATAGGGAATGAAGTACAAAGGATTAAAAGAAAAATCAGTCAAAGACTCAAAGAGAGCAAATGAGGAGTAAATGAAGATAGAGATTATTCAAATGATAAAGCATTTATAAGTGAGTATAAACGACATATTGATGGAAGAAGGAAGGAGAAATTATGCTTTAAAGAATATCATCCAAGCATGTGTGATCATACAAGTATGTTATGATTAATGAGAAATAGTGGAGTGAACAAAAGGAAGAAGATAAAGATATCCATCATTCATTGAAGAAGAAACATCTTGAAGGTGGAACCTTGTAGTGGAAGTTGGTGCTTCCTAAGGAGAGATTGGTGTCTCTCGCTAAGTTGGTGCTTAGCAATGGGGGTTGGTGCCTCTAGTAGGTTGGTGCCTACAAAGATTGTAAAAGAGATTTAAATAAAAGCAGTATTCTGCTGTGGTTTTCTCCTGTAAGGGTCTCCACGCAAATCGTGTGTTCCTCATGTATTGCAAAATTGTTAGATCTTATGTGAATGATATTGTGCAATTGATATTATTGTGGTTGTTAGTTTGAAAAAGTAAAAGATTGTATTATACTGATTCACCTCCCCTCTCAGTGTAATCGTGTGCTCATCATTTATTGTATAATACACATAGCCTTATGTCATGAACTTATGCCTTGATAATATCAAAGTGTATCAAGGATAATCAATCAATTGACCTTGACATGATTGATCCAAACTCATAAGGATTGCAAAATATGAGGAACCATTGTCTAACGATGATAACTTGGCCAACTTGGAGAAGGCATTTCATGAATGTGAAAGCAATCAAGTGCATGAAGCCAACATGTTGAAGCTTCAACATCAAATTCCATCGCCTCCTCATTGGCTCTTGCTCTATTTTGTTACTTTGTGCCTTGTTTATATTATAATTTGACAGTTAATATGTTCAAATTTGTAATTGATTTATGCACTACATGTTGTATGAAATATCTTTATGAGACTTTTTCCCCATGGAAGAAAAAGAAAAAGAAAAGAGAATAAAAGTAAAAAAAATAATAAATATAAGAACTATTGTAATAGTTCAAGAAAAAAAAGGGTAATAAAATAATAATTAGAGTTTTCACGGGATGTTGTAATTATTTGTAAAAGGGTGTGTCGGTTGGAACTACCCTTTGTGTCACATAAAACCCGTGAAAACTAAATTATTGAGAGGACATGGAAAAAAAAAGAAAGGAAAATAAAGTGGAGCACATTGCGGGAATAGGGTTTCAAGGTTAGCAGGCTGTGAGTAGGACGGAGAAGGGGCACTCCTACAGTGGGTGTCCAACCTGGGGTACAAGTGCGTGCACTCAGGACGGTCCTGGCCAGGGCATGGTTTTGTGGCACGAGTGTTGAGCATTGTTCCGGTGGAACCAGCACTCGTGTAGAGCAGCCAAGTCTGCTTTCCTCCCAGACTACTCACAGACGGAAGAGGCTGAACCAAGGACCATTCCAGCAATAGTTGAGGGTTTCTTCTGCACATTTCAAAGATAAGTATTAATGTTGATAAATTATCTGAGCAATAAAAATTGTTTCAAATCTTTGAGTTTATTGAATTAATAATTTATTGCATTTAATTTCAAAGTCTTTACTCGAACTTTAAATATTATATTAAAATTTGTGCATAAAAAGTTTTGGAATTAATTTGTGGAAACTATTTAAATCATTGCATTTTAAATCTGGAAATTAGTCTCATTTCAATATCCCTAATGGGATCTGCCCTAAAATTTCTGATTTATACCCTAGATTTTTTATTTATATTTCTGCACTTTTTTTATTTAGTTTTCTGCTCATACCCTAGGACTGAATTCTGATTTTAATTTTTCAGAATAATAAACACTTAAAACATCCATTAAACATATACCAAACATCCATAAAACTATGCCAAACATGTAGATAACATCTATTATGATAGCAACCATGAAAACCAACCATCCAAATGCCAAACATAGGTCCAATGAATCTGATTTCTGATTAAAGAAGTCTGCTGCTCCAAAACTGAATCATCTCGACTGATTTTAGAATGAATACATGGGCTCAAACATGCCAAATATATACCCAGATTTCTGCTCTACAAATCAGATCTAAATCTATGATTGCACATACCAAATATATGCAAAATAGTCTTCAAATGTCAAACCCTAGATGGGTGAATTCCACCTTGGCAAGTGCTTAGGGTTTTCTGCTCCAAATATGCAAAATTGCCCTCCAAAGGTGGGTGCTCAGATCTGCTCCAAAGTGGGACTCCAAATTAGGGCAAAACCCTAATGCAATATGCTCACAAAATTGCCACAACAATGCTGCTCCAAATCTGATCTACAAATCTGAATTTGTGCTTCTATGGTGGCCCTTCAACATGCATGAAAACAACCTCAAAATGGCACTCCAAACTGATTTATAAATCTGAATTATGACTCTTCAAGAATGGCGCTCAAATCTGATTCAAAATTCTGCTCCAAAATGATATGAAATCTGCTCCAAATTATGATCTGATTCTGCTCCAAAAATGTTATGCAAATTCTGCTCCAAAACTCGAAATCCTCCAATGAAGTGCAAGTAGACCTCCATTATGAAGTCTTCCACAAGGTGAGTTAGGTTTTCGTCCAACTCCCTTTTATGCAATAGGGTTTTCGTCCTAAAGCATATGCTAAAAGCCTAAATCTGCTCCTAAGGAGAAGAAGTCTGCTGAAAAAATCAATTGTCTGAATGATGATTTGAAATGCCTCAAAGACCTTGTATTTATACTTGTTTTTCCTTCTCCCCACAAGTTGGCTGATCTAGGCTTATTTTTTATACTTTCTATTGTTTTTTTATTCCTCGAGAGGGCCGACCTCAAAAAGAATTCTTATTTTATTTTATTTATTATTTATTTATTTATTTAAAATATTATTATTATATTTAGTTAAAATATGAAAACTAGTGTTCAAAAACACTTTTTTCCCGCCTTTGCAAAATTTGAATTTCAAATTAAATTAGGGACATGACATTGTAATTGGCTAAATTAATGAGCAAAATCCATAATTCATTTCTATAAAAAAAATTAAAAACAGTGTTTTTCCATATTACTATGAATATTTTCAATGATTTTTAATTTTCCAATTAATTGAATTACAATTACACTTTTGGTTTGCCAAGTAAATTCTGATCCAGATTAATGCTCCTATGATAATGGCCATCAAGTTACTTGCCTCGCTTGCCCCCTCTTCCTAAGGTTTATTTTAGCACTAAAGGGTTGTGCACTCACATCCCCTGGCCATTCAAGGGATGCCAAGGCATTCCCAAAAAATTTCTAAAATGTGAATCTTCCCTATTTTGTCAAAAGAATGGGGGACAATGGGGAAGAGGTGAGGGAACCCCCTATACCAATTCTCACCCCAATGAAATGACAGCCTCGCCCAAAAGCTTTAAACAATAAGGGGGATGTTCCATATTTTGTCCAAAATTGGGGAGAGGAAGGAGGAGAGGTGGGCAGACCTCATGTTATGACCCCCCCACCTCTGAAACATTCCACAAGTGTGCTTTGGCCCCACGGACACATCCACATGGCCAATGATAATTTTAGTTATACAATTTTGTTCAATGTATTGAGTTTCCTTAATTCATTCGTCACAGTGTCATTATCAATTGACAGTGAACACGTCCACTGTCATGTCATCATACAGGAATTTGTTCCTTTTACTTCTAAATACAACAAGAAAAACATTATCTTGGCTTACAATACAGGAGTAGTGATACTCACATCAAGAAGAAAAGACAAAAATGGATTTGCACATAACTGCTCCCTGCAATAGACGTTGTGGAGAATGTAGAATGCTACCAACCGCTGAGTCTGTTTCAATATTCTCCTATCCTACAAATGCATCCGGCAGATCCATTAGTTGAAAGCTAAACTTTTATAGTGTAAAATAGGCACATGCTCAACATTTTCTAATTTCAGAAATAAAGTAAGTGATTTAACTTTTACAACATTATTCAGAAGAGTTGTAAGACGAAATGATGACAATAAAGCTAAAAAATATTTTCATGAGCTCCTTCTGTGCTAATGGAAATGCACAAATTCATCAGTTCCTATTATCAGAAAATGACCAAAAGCATAGTTTTATTAGCCCCTATGCCAATAGAAATGTACAGGCCAACAATTCCAATTATCAGAAAATACAGAAACAATCTACCATTAAATAAACTATGAATTTCAAATTCATTGGCCATTTGAAGTACCCACTAAAAAAAATAACAAATAAGATGACCTAACAAAAGACTTTAACCAGTTGTTTAAATCCAAAAGCGTCATAAAGGGGAGGGAAATTACATGCAGCTCACGTTTACAGAACACTTGCATGAAGAAAGTTAAAACTTGTCTCAAATCCAGATGCAAATACCTTCTTAAACTTAACACAAGCCATAAAAGTAAACGTATAGCAGGAGAAAACATAAACAAAAAGCTTTACCCAGCAAGAAGCTTAAAAATTTTAAATAAGAATCAGCAATAGAATGAGAAGCACAGGGATTGGTGAGTCAAGAACAACTGAATCCTAATATCAAACATCACTAATAATTTTAATATTTTTTTAATTACAAATGTTGCAATGTCTTTGATTTCTGTCAATGTTACAAGGGTTCAGGGGTGCCAGGGTATGGATGGTACAAGTACAGATCTGGCAATAACAAAATTCTAAGATTGTATTAACTACAAATCTTACAATGTCTTTGATTTTTCTCAAGGTCACAGGGGTTCAAGGGTGTGGAGGTATGCAGGGTTAAGGTATGGACCACCTAATGGAGACCTCAAAATTCAGGTATGTAGAATAGGTGTTTATCTGTGAAACTCTATATTATATCAAATATACATATAAAGATAATAAGAGCAACTGATAATTAATTTCTAGTCATCACGCCAGGTTGGAATTGCAAATTATATCGTCATCTCAGGTGGCGGCTACTATAGGCGATTATTAGCCGAGCTTCGCTCTAGCCACACTCTTGTAATTCAATCACCATTCGCCGGCTCAAGAATAACCATGTGTGGAAAATTTACAATCTCAAGCTACTAACGGAAGGGCTCCGGGTCTAACATTGCTTGGGCGACTTCACTCAAGGATTGACCCAACTCCTCGCCGGCTCAGTGCAACAACCACCTGGATCTATTCAAGATCGCATCCACACCATCCTGTGTTGGCTTGTGATCGAACCTACACCTATGCGACAGGAATCTATGACACGGGCTGAGCAGTTAACTCACAGAAAATCCGATCCTGAATCCAGATAATCATTACATCACACCTAGGATTTATCGAGCTTCTTGATAGGAAGCTATCATTGCGCTCGATAGCCTTGTAGCGGATTTGCCTTCATTGATTGACGGTATTTATATGACCTGAGAGCCGCTGTATGAGACTCATATGTTCAATAATACTGATGAATTAATTATATTTTGTGATTGTTGTCCTGCTATCTTCGTGAGATACCACTTCAATATTAAGCAGGTCGCATTTAGGTTTAATCATCTATCATTCGTTTTACTCCAATGGATTAATACTTGTGTTTACATCATGCCTTTTCTGTCCTTGTTCATCGGAGTCACTCTTGTGCTATGTAAATAGGTATTAACCAGATCTAAGAATGCAGTGTCTATGTTATGACAATCATTACTCGACATCTAAAATCTCCTTGCCCCTGCACTGCTACGACTATCTTAATTATTTCTATCTTAGCCATATTTTTTTGTGACATATTCATCGTTAGAGTAATTATTTGAATGAGTTCTCATTGTAAGCATTACTTTGGGTATTGGTGTTCAATAAATCTTTACTTGTCGTTCTCTAATTATTGTGGTTGTGGAGCAAATTGAGGGTCAACACCTTACAATGGTATTAGAGCCTTGATCCTGCCAGCCTATGGATTCATCTAGTGAAATAACATGGACTGGAGACGTACATTACCTAAATTCTTACCCATGGTGGAGAACATAGACCCTATCCAAGAGCTATTGCAGGAAGCACGAAAAAAGATAGAGTACACATCTGAAGCCCCCAAAATCTTTGAACAATACCAAAGTTTGTCAGATCACGCAAAGGCTTATATTCCCCTTGATGAGTACTTGAAGGCACTCAAGTCCCACTACCCCAACAAAAAGGGACTTTATGACTACATGTGGCGAAAGAAGAAAGAAGAGAAAGATTCAAAAATTGCCAAGGAAAAGATTAAAGGGCTGGAGCTAGAAGAATCAGTCTTGAAACAAGAAGAGCCCCAGGAGATTGAACGTGAACCAAACGCACAAAAGGAGGAAGTGGTAGAAGTGATTAAGTCCCTTGAGGATATTGAAGTGGAGCTTGAAGTAGAGAAGATTTCAGCTATGCATGAGGAGGTCAAGGAAGATATGAGGATAATAGATCACGCAAAGGCTTATATTCCCCTTGATGAGTACTTGAAGGCACTCAAGTCCCACTACCCCAACAAAAAGGGACTTTATGACTACAGGGGGCGAAAGAAGAAAGAAGAGAAAGATTCAAAAATTGCCAAGGAAAAGATTAAAGGGCCGGAGCTAGAAGAATCAGTCTTGAAACAAGAAGAGCCCCAGGAGATGGAACGTGAACCAAACGCACAAAAGGAGGAAGTGGTAGAAGTGATTGAGTCCCTTGAGGACATTGAAGTGGAGCTTGAAGTAGAGAAGATTTCAGCTATGCATGAGGAGGTCAAGGAAGATACGAGGATAATAGATCAGAAAGAAGGATAAGAGTTTCAAGCTGACCAACACAACACCTCAATGACAGAAGATAGTATTATCCAAGTTGCATCAACCCAAACCCAAGAATTGCAGGTCCATCAAGGAAACCCCGTGAGTATGCACTCTGATTACATGGAGGAGGGCCAAGAAACTTTTACACTCCTTTGTCCCAAGGATGATCAGATCATTGATAGAGTTTGGATGAGAGATGTTTATCTCGTCTTGAGGTTTATTGCAATATTTTTCAACAGAGCATGCTGAGAGAAAATGATGACATTGGAGTTTGTATGATTGATGAAGTGCCTCGCGAGATGTTGCAGAAAGGCAATGATGCTAGCGCTGGTTACATCAAAGTAGACAAATTGAATGGTGGAGCAGTGATTTTCAAATGGATATGGGATCTTGGTATACAAGCACAAATTGCTTGAGGACAAGAAATTTTCAAGACGAGAGGACTATCATGTCCCCAATTTGGGACCAATTCCAGTTGGCAGGAAAAAGCATTTTTAAATGCTAATTCAAAATAATATTAAATAATAATGGTAATATTAAATATTAAATAATAATATAAATTTAAATTATTATAAAATAACATTTAAATTTAAATAAAAAAAACATCTTTGGCCGACCATTTGGAACGACAAATATTTAAGGGGAGTCTTGGCTTAATGTTTGGGCATCAGATATCACGATTTGAACTAGAGCGTAGCTTTCGGGCTTTCAAGGACGTAGTCTCCTGTCAATCGACCAGAGTGGGAGGAAACCCTCACTCTGCAATTCGTGATTTCATTTACTATCTCAGTTCACCATTTCTTGATCTCGGTCTGGATCTGTCAAGCATTCCACACAATCCTGAGAGACTATATCCACACCTCCATCGAGTCATCGCGCCAGGTTGGAATTGCAGATTATATTGTCATCTCAGGAGGCGGCTACTATAGGTGATTATTGGCCAAGCTTTGCTCTAGCCACACTCTTGCAATTCAATCACCATTCACCGGCTCAGGAATAACCGCGCGTGGAGAATTTACGACTGACAGAAGGGCTCTGGGTTTCACATTGCCTAAGCGAATTCACTCAATGATTGACCCAACTCCTCACCGGCTCAATGCGACAACTACCTAGATTTGTTCAAGATCGCATCCTCACCATCCTGTGTTGGCTTGTGATCGAAGCTACACCTGTGCAACAAGAATTTGTGACACAGGTTGAGCGGTTAACTCGCAGCAAATCTGATCCTGAATCCAGATAATCATTACATCACACCTGGGATTTGTCGGGCTTCCTGAGAGGAAGCTATCATTGCGCTCGATAGCCTTGTAGCGGATTTGCCTTCATTGATTGACGGTATTTATATGACCTGAGAGCCACTGTATGAGACTCATATATTCAATAATACTGATGAATTAATTATATTCTGTGATTGTTGTTCTGCTATCTTGGTGGCATACCACTTCAGTATTAAGCAGGTTGCATTTAGGTTTAATCGTCTATCATTCGCTTTACTCCAATGGATTAATACTTGTGTTTACATCACGCCTTTTCTGTCCTTGTTCATCGGGGTCACTCTTGTGCAATGTAAATCGGAATTAACCAGATCCAAGCATGCAGTGTCTATGTTATGACAGTCATTACTTGACATCTAAAATCTCCTTGCCCCTGCACTGCCGCGACTATCTTAATTATTTCTGTCCTAGCCATATTTTTCTGTGACATATTCATCACTGGAGTAATTATTTGAATGAGTTATCACTGGGAGCATTGCTTTGGGTATTGGTGTTCAGTAAATCTTTACTTGTTCTCTAATTATTGTGGTTGTGGAGCAAATTGAGGGTCAGCACCTTACACCAAGATCCATGGAGTCATAAAGTGATGACCCCATTTCATCAGCTTAAGAGTATATTATGAATGACTTTCCTCCAAACTCAATTTCCATTCACCAGTCATATTTCCACACCTCACTATTCATGATTTTCTACTTTTTAATTTGTCCAATTTTTTGTCACTTTGTATGCACTTTTACATTGGCTGGGCATCCCCTTTTTGCAGAAACGTGCCCCTAAAGAGAGATTGTTTCTGCCACATGCAGGTGATAAATTTACATATTGCCAGCATTCAGTAAAAACTAAAATGAAATACATCTGAAACTGGTGGAGATAGAGATCAATTACATCGCAGAACTTTGCTTATTATTGAACAAGATCCACAAAATCATGGTACCATTTTGTTATCGCATCCATTATATGATGAATGTCTCTCCTCTAAAATACATGTTCCAATCACAAATCGTATTTTCACACTCCATTCATTTTTTTCTTGATTTTTTATGTTTTTCTAGCTTCTTGTTACCTTGTGTCCACCTGCATCTTAGCTGCACATCCTCTTACACAGAAACAGACCCCTATGCAGAGCTATGTTCCAGCTGCACAAAGATGATGTATTTCCATATTTCTAATATTCTATAAAAGGAGGTAGTGCTTGTTATGCATAGGAAGACTTCAAATACCAACCACACAAGCCAACATGAGATGAAGTAAATCCTGCAAAAATAGTATGAAGAAAAAAATATATATGTAACCTGCAGAAGCAGATGTTTCATGATTCTTGCAAAATGTGAAAGGCAGGGTCTGTGCGTTTAGTTAAAGCTTAGAAACCAAATTCAAAATGCCATTATGATGCATAATTATTAAAACACATTCAACACATTAGCACTCTTTAGAACATCAATTTTCACTTTAAGAGGATACATTCAAAACAAAAGATAATATTGAGCCAAACAAAACAACTTAAGAATAAGTAGTCCAGTTCTCACTGATAGACAATGCAAGCAGATTCTCATTAGATGTACCATCAGAATTGTCTTAAATAAGCCCTTTGTTAATAACTACAAGCACAAGACACTAGTAACAGCTCTTGTCTTGCAAGAGAGAATTTATAGATTTTAAATGAAAGCAACTAACTCTTACATGACAACACCATCCTCCTCCTAACTAAAACAAAGGCCAGCAATCTAATGCAAAAAAAAATTCAAAGGAATAACAACTTCAACACAGGTTGACACATGATTCCAAGAATTAAACAACCAAGTCACATACAAAGCCACCAATTAGATACACAAACCATCTCAATACAAAACTTGATAACTATTATTCAACTTCAATTTCATCAACAAAATCGCAAACACAAGTAAACCAATCAACTTCAATTTAATCAACAAAATCAAAAACACAAGTAAACCAACTTGAATAACAATTTCAGCAGCAAAAGTGTAGTGTCAATTGATATTAAAAATTTCTTGTGCTCAAAGCACTTTTTTATAGGTTACATGATGCCCAATTTTGGGGACTTTGAATAATTATTATTTTACCCCAAAAAACTTAAAGCTTGTTGAAAAGGACAAAAGAAATAGCTTTAAATCAAAAAAAAATCACAAACAAATCATAAAAAGGCCCCAACCCTTCATCCAAAAATAGAACCATCTAAAAGCAACTTACAAAAATAGTATGGCTAAAAATAACAGTTTGACACATGAATGACCTCTATGACTCCAATGCAGCTCCTACTTTGACACTTGTTTGATCCTCTAAATAGTTCTAAACCCCTATCCACTCATCAATTGACAATTCCATCAACCGTCTTGGTGACTCAAACATAAAACCCTAGGTGTTTGTTCCAATCAACAAAATAGAAAGCCATTACCTAGGGTTTTGACAAGGTTGAAAATATAGTAGAAACCCTTGAATGTAGATATGACAAAAACCCTAGACCATAACCACAAGTCAATGTTTAATGATCTAAAACCTTGAATGGCTGCATATGCTTGTTTTGCTTGGCCATATCCTTCACTAATATAACTGATCATAAACAGTGATATATACTTGAAGACAGGGATATGTTAAAGTATGTAACACAGCCATCTTTTATCACTCAATATAGGTGACTTAAAATCACTATTTTGCAACTTACAAAGACTAGAAACCTACTGATTTGTGTCATCTCCCTCTTTAGGCACCTTTTTATCCTCTTTTCACACTTAAAACATCACATACACGTCTTAGGCACTCATATGAGTCCAATTTGCCCCTTGAAATACTTGCTAGGTGCCTCTTTATGGTTGATCTACCACTTGAATACCATCTACGTGTTTACTTCAGTCATATCAATCACTTAGAAGACTAGATGGTTCCGATGTTGATCTTAAGACTGATTATGATTAGTATATAGAGGATGCAATAATATTAAGTTATCAGTTGCTACCATGCCTCCTACATTGCACAACTATGCTAATTCCTACCCTAGCTTCTCACAAGCTCTCTTAGGCAAAAGATTTGAGAAGAATGGTGCAACTCGGAACTCTATAGTGGATATGGAAACTCTTGGAAAGTAATCAAGCCCTCTTCCTTCCATTTTAGGATCCCTTTCTTCCTCCTCTCCAAAGCTTTCTGGTGCTAGTTCATATCTAGATGCCCTCAAGGTCAAAGGCATTGCTTCTTCAAGTCAAGACAAGGGTAATGATAATGACTGCTAGCCCAATCACAATAACAATGGTGATTTGGCATTTGGTAAGGGTCAAGTACTAGCAACATCTAAAAAAGAGGAAACTAACTTTTTAAACAAAAGGGGCTTGCAAGCTTTATCCAAGGAAAAGCTAAAACCTCTCAAATGCTCCAAGACTTCGCCTATTTTGGTTTTTGGGGATGAAGTATCAAAAGGAGAAGAAATACTTCTCTGCAAATGGTCTTATTAGTCACTTCAATCATTTTTGGCCTAACGTTTCTAACCTACACAAATGATTGTAAGGCACCTGGTGGCCGCATATTGAAAGCACTCTAGAAATTTACCCCTACACGTAAGGTTTTCTATTTGTCAATGTAAATAGGTGTTTTACCTATCTAGTTCATTTATAGGTCCTATTTACATGTTTACTTAGGTCCTAGGAATCTTTCTAGAAGTCTTAGTTGTCATTTAGATCATTATCTTATCTTATGGCATTTAATACTTTCTTCCTAAGTCATTTAATATTTGGTGAGCTAGTTGTCTCATGACATAGGATTAAGACACTTGTCATGATCTTGTCTAATCCTTTGTTTCACCTTGGCTATATAACCAAGGGGTTCTCATTTGTAAATCATTCCATTCCATAGGAATCTTGTGCATTGCATAATGATCACATTTGATCTAATATTATCTTGCATCCATTGTTACAAATTTATGCTCTTGCTTTTCTCTCTTGTAGAAGGTTATTTTTGGTTTTGCCGGAGATCCTAGAGGCTTGAGTTCTTAAGTCACTCTAACACTATTGTAGCGTTTGAATCCACCAAGTATCATAATTTTATTCTCAACAATTGAATGTGGATTTGGTTGCAGCATTCACTCCTACTAATGCCATGGTTTCTAGATTTCAACCTCTTAACTAAATCTTTTAAAGTGACATTGATTTGGGTTAGGCTATCAAACCTTCCACTCCAAATTTGGGCCAATTCATGCTTTGCAACAATTAGAAACTCACTAGGGACATTTCTATAAACAGATACAGCTACTTTAGCTTTCTCCCACATTACTTTTACCCATATCCTTGTGGAGAGAGATACATTGAAAGACCACCCTACAAATATTGTGCTGAAAGTGGCAAATAGCTCACAAAAGCAACTCATGGATAATAGGGTTTTCCATTTTGTGCCACAAATTCTTTGAAACAAATCATACTGCTACTAATTGTCCTAGCCTCAAATGCAAATTTGATAATCAAGCTTTGTGGTGAAAAGATGCTCTTCCCCAACATTTAATAATCCTAAAATCTTTGCTGGAATTCAATAAACCTTCACAGCCTTATCATCTACTAATGCTTCAAAACCCCCTCTTGTGGTTCCCTCTCTTTTTTTGTCAAATGAGGAGACATTGATGAAGGATTTTATTTCTCCCTCAGCTCCCATTGTAGACGCCTGCAATCCCCTCTTTGTCTATGGTGAGGAATTGAATGAAGGTTACTTTAGCAAATGAAGGTTCTCATCCTTCCTCTTTGGCTCCAACTATGGAAACTAGCAACATGCCCCTAGTTGCCCCTTTAATGGCTCATAGTCCTTTGAAAACAGAAAGCAGCCCTTATGGGAAGCAAAATAGTAAGTTGTCAAAGCAATGCAATCTGGATCTCATACAAGGGGCAAAGTAGACTATGGTTTCCAACCAGAAATATGGCAAAAATCTAAACAAATTACTACATATATACTAAGATCTGGTGACAAGAAAATGAAACGGAAATCTTTGATTTTTGTCTCGTTTTGTAATGTCTCTAACTAATATTTTAAGCAAATATATTTGAGATTTAAATATTTTTACCCAACTCTTGCAAAACCTAGAAATTTCCCCTCAATTTTACACATTAATATTGAGTAACTTAGATTACAGATGGAATCCACAAAAATGGAGGATAAATTGCAAAGATTTTCTTATGTTAAATGCATCTAAAATACAATTGTTATATGATGCAACAACAATAAAAATGATAATAAATTACACTCAAAAGATGTTGCAAGATAGCAAATACAACATAGATTATTATGCTTTAACCCATAACAAACAACAAATTATACAAATCTGATGTGGTTGAGATTCACGACCATGAAACTCGTTCACAACCTCTTAGTGAGATCATCCTATAGGACCAAGGGAGTTTTGTCCTCTGACTCATGAAACCAAAGGGTTTTTCTCCTCAAATCTCCTACAAATCCAAGAGTTTTTGTCTTGGAATCTAGTTGCTTGAACACAAGCGCGCATAGCAAGTTTTTGTTTAGGGTTCCTACATAAAATAATGCCTAATCATCAATGACCCCAAAATCTAACAATTTATCTCATTCAACTTGTTTGTGTGACCTTGGGAAAGGAAATGTCGTCGCTTGGCACTACGGGGTTACCTATGCCCTTGATGTCATATCTTTAATGCCCTTACATAGAAATCACCTCATTAACATGTGCAAAGGTACCTAGAGGTGAGAGCAAACCCTTCTTCGTCCAACTGCAATCGTGAAATCCACCAAAATGAACTCGAAGATGGCATGAGGGCCATCAAGACTTGAAATCCTAACCATTGCTTTAATGGCTACATGGGCATCTCGATCTTTCTTCATCACTGGGAGTAAAAGTGAGTCCACACCCTTGAGATGAACAATTCTTTATTAACACCAAAACCCCTATAGAGTAGATGCAACAACAAATTGGGTCAATAATGGCATCCAAGGTCTTGTAAGAAGGTAGATGAGAGTGAACAATGTAAACACAAGAGTTTCAGGGATCAAGAGTCAGGGATACCAAAGAAATCATCCCTTAAGGTATGGTTGAAGGGAAGTCCAAACTCGCAATTCCAATGAGATAATATATTGGAAAGTGTTGGGGATCGAGGGTTGGTGATGACTCATACCTTGTACCAAATTAAGGGTATGCCCACACCTCCAACTCTGATGGGATGTATGAAGGACGTTTATCAAACATTGGGATTTAGTGATGCTCAAGAAGAAGTGCTTGGGTAATCGACTGAGCGAAGGTCTAACTCAAAAAAGATGTATAAAGAAACAAGCAAAGTTTGAGGTCCGAAAATAACAAGGAACAAGCACCCAAGTAGAAGAAAGGCCGCAACTCCGACTCTAATAAAATAAATGAAAATATTGAGTCAAAAGTTGGGCTTCAAGGACGATCCTTATGAGGTACCCAAGTAAGGGGAAGGTTGAAACTCTAAGGTCAAAAGAAAACATGGAAAATTGTCAAGATTTCAAGGGAAATGGGAAGGTAAACTCTAACAAAGCACATCCCTAGAAATTTGAACAATAAAACCTCCACGCTTAGAATATTCAAGACCTATGGTGTAGGGCTTCCTCAGGCTTAGCTCACAAAAAATAGGAAATGGGCCTTTGGTCTACAGACATAAATTTATTAAAAATGGGACATGACATATTTGAATCAAGGTCTACAGTTGGTTTATATTTGGTTCTTATTTTGGGTATTTTGGTCAACAAGGTTTCTATTAGTTAATGGATGCATTAGCCAATGGCCTAATTGGTGTTAAGAATGGTATAGAGCTCTACATTACCTCTCTTATTTTTTATTTTTTATATTTTTAATATAATTGGAGTGGGCCCTATCCCACATTTCACAAATCAAATCAAAAGAAACTAAATTGTGCCTCCAAGTGCCTATTTTAGGTGTCATTGCCACTAAAAGACCTATCACCATCTCCCCAAGCACAATTTCATAGGTTTGTCACTTAAACCTTGCTCTTCCTCCTTTAGCAATGCAATCAATGTTATTTTATCACTTAAGACTCTACTCTTTCTCGCATGCAAACCCTATAGTCATTCCATTTGAAATGTGTCTTTGGTGCCCTAGGCACCCATTTTAACCTTATGCCCAGTGCCTCTTTAAGCTATTGTTGTCACTTATAAGGTTATGCATCTTGGCCTAGACACCTATATTGGTTGTCCACGTCACTTAAACCTCTCAAACCAATGTATGGTTACTCATGTTACTTCAGAAACATGGTATGTATGCTTGGCATGCTTTTTGTAGTTTGTAACTCAAGTGACTTTTATTACAGCTCCACGCACATGATTTATGTATATTTGCCACCTAATAGAGTGATACTACCTTCTAGGTGCCCCCTAGGTATATCTTTGTCAATTAATCTTTACTTTGAGGCACCATTTTGGTTTGTTCTGCCACCAAAACTCTTCTCTTAAACACTAGGCACCTATATGAGCTTCATCTACCACTAAAATGGTACTTTTTTTAATTGAGAGCATGCTTTTGCTCTATCCTTGTCACTTATAGTTCTTGTCTTACCTCCCAAGCACACCTCAAGGATCCTTGTGTCACTTGAAAAATGCATGTTTACCAATTCAAGTGCACCTATCAATAGTTTTGCCACTTAGAAGTTAAAACTGATCACATTTGTTCTGATCACTCTTGTCACTTGAATTTGACCCAACAAATTTCGGGTGCACCTATATGGGATTGTTGTCACCTCAAGTTGGACTGTCCTCATGGATAGTTTACTATTTTATATATTTTTCTTGTTTCCATATTGCTATTTTAGTCTAGATTTGTTAATTACTTTTAAGTTTTTATTCTTAACTTTAATTTTATGTCTCTTCTATATTCTCATTAATCTATTTAGAATCAATTTATTCCTATATGCATACATAGCACAAAATATGTGTATCGAATTCCTTTTAGTTTATATTTTCCTCCATCATATTTTCTCCTTTCTACAATTATATTTGCCTTTATATTTATATTTCTATATTTCTTGTTAGATTTATCTCTCCATTCTCTTGAACATATATATACTTACATAGATTTAGATATTCTTGTTTTCCTTTCTAGTCTTTCATCAATACATTTACATATTGATATACATCTACTCCTATATTCATTTCCACATAGAAATTTCTTCTATCCTTTAAATCCTATATTAATTTATTACAACTATAGAATTTTCCATTGCATATTCTTTGATCATACTAGTTATAACTTAAACCTTTGATGTTTCTTTAAACCCCATATTCACTAGTTATTATTTTCTTCCATTTTTTCTTCCTCTAATTACTTTCCTTCTCTCTTCACCCATTCTCCTCACACTTGTTCCTTGTTTTCCAGTTCAGTCCCCACTAGCCCCTCCTTTTAAGACTATCTGCAATTCTTCTCTTTACATTTCCTCTTTCTGATAACGGATTACTGAGTGCAATCAGAAACATTGATACAAAAAAAAAGACACACAGTTTGTCCCAAACGCACTCTTGCAAATACAACATGGATTGTGGAAATCTTATGCCATCCAATGAACATATTCAATCTAACCATGATACATATAAGCTTTGAACTGCCTATAGATTGATAGTCTATTTATGTTTTCGACATGTTCAATATTGTTATCTAGCTATTAATTATCAAATTATCAACAACAACGAGTGGCTTAGAAAATAAGAAATAAAGAAATAATATTAATGTAAAATGACTAGGTCAATGTAACTCAAAATATACAAAGTTAAAATAAGTAGTCAGGAGTGTAAAAGGAACTCCAACAAACGAAAATAAAGCATCTAAGTTAGAGCTATTAAGAAATAGAATCAAATAAGAGGGGACAAACTGTTAACAGATCAAATATACACAAAATTCCTATAATACAAAGAAATCCCATGGAGGAAGATCCCTAGTCTAAAGAAACCTCCAAAACATCCCAGAGAAAAGTGCCAATGGAGAACAAGTCTCTAGTCAAAATCAGAGTCAGGTACATAAAGGGGGCCAGCATCCTTGACTATCACCACAAAAAGACCAACATAGAATCTGATTATGTAATCAGGGGATTGGTCTGGCCTAATCAGCCCAGTTAAAAAAATTCTGAAGGTGGAACACAACCGCTCCTAACATCCAGACAACCAACTGTCCCTCAGACATAGAATGAATATTGGCAATGCACATCTATCCCTGTAGTCTTTTTTGTGCCCAGGGCATAGCTGACTCTCTAAGGAGAATAAAAATTGAGGTAAGCTGGTAAAGGCCTAATGAATACTTAAGCTTTGGCAGCGTCTTAAACAAATATAAAAAACATTGAAGTTTTCAATTATGTTAAAGGTTTCTTGATTGTACAATTATAAGCTAAGTTGTAAGTTACACAAATGCCGCAAAAGTCACAAAGCATTATGTCATTTTCATATTTTCCAAGATACAAGAGATAAACGGTACAGAAGTAGCAATGCATGCATATATAGCTAAGCTAATGCATTTCTATTCAAGCACCAGACTGAAGAAACAAAGCATTGAGACTATAGTAGACTCCAAGCAAGGTTCCCTTCTTCCATTCTATGGTGACAAATAGGCCTCAGTATAAGTTTCCTACTTTTTCCTTGTTCCCTGATGAATGCAAGAAATATTTGTTCAATTATCAGTTATTTATGAAATAAAATTTTGCATGGCACTCCATCTAAAGACCAATAACTGTGACACAGTTTCTAACCGCAAACAGAGCCTTGCGTACAAATAAGTTTCTATGACCTCTAGTATATCCCGTAACTTAAAATTTCAAACAACTCACCCAAAATTATCAAAGGTCGATTAAAAACCCCAGAAACTCTTTCCCTGTCCAATTGACAAATTTTGTATAAGGTTTTGAGCAACCCTTATGGCAGTGTGAGATAGAAGCTTAAGCAACATTATCAAGGTTAGCTTGAACCACAAACTCACACTTTGAACCAGAATAACAGAGCATCTTCTACTCAATGTACTGCAGTTCAAACATGTTTTTGGATGGGGTAGATTCAATTCGAGGGTCAGCCTTCCGCTTAAATTACAGGTGTGGAGGGTTGTTCAACACATTCTCCTCGTGGGACAGACCTTCAAATTAAATGCAAGGTCAAAGGGACATTGCACCCAACAAGTTGAATGTGATATCTAAGCCAATACTTAAAGACGTTATCATGTCTCCAAGGGATTTGAACTTCTATTACAGCTTGATCTTATTCCATTTGACTTGACCCTTCTGTCACTAGGGATATATGCCACTAATCCAATATTTGTACGTCCGCATTGCAATTACACCACAACCACTTACACAATTTGCTCTCCAATCGTTTCATAAAAAAAAAATCAATACCCCAAACCCTACTCAACCATGGTATTCTCATCTAGCCGTTCACCGAAGGTTCTAAAATTACCTACTCATGCTATATTTCTATGAAAACCCTTTCATTGTTTTGTCGAAATAAAAATAACAAGAGGCATCGAGCATCAGCACAGCCTTGTAGCGAACACCATACCTCCAATAACATGACAAGGTTGCAGCAAACATTAAAATGCATGTGGCGTTCAAATTTGGAAGAGAATTCATGGAAGAGGACGTCCAGAGTTCGATCCTCGCCAAGTAATGCCAAAAGGCTCGCCGTTTGTGTCACGCTCAGCATCTTCGTAAACCTCGGATATCTTTCGAAAACGGAACCGCCGATCGATCAATGCATTATACAATGCGTTCTCTGTACTGATGACGTATGTTCCGTGTTGCCATGCATATGCAGACTTTGAGAGTTTGCAGTGGAAGCCCTAGGCCGAATTAGGTGACCCAGAAGTTCAAAGGCTCGGTGCGCAAATAAATGTGGATATATATTGGAGAAAAAGTAATGTGGCATTTATAGGGTTCAGTGTAATAATGTGAATATCTTAACAAAAGAATTGTAGTAATAATAAAAATAAAATATATAATACATAACTATGGAATTTAAAATAATAGATAAAAAAATTAAGTATATGATTAAATATGTAAAGGTATTAAATAAAATAGTAAATAATAAAAAAATAAATCACATATTATTTCTTTAAATATATAGGTAGTAAATAAAATAGTAAGAAAGATTTTTAATTTTATTAGGAATAAAATAATAAGTAAAATTTTAATAGTTTAAATATATTTTAGTACATAGTATAAATAAATAGATTTTAAATATTTTTTAAATAGTTTTAAGTTTAAAAAAAAAAAATAGATTGGAATAAATGAAGCACGAAAAAAATGGGGAGTGGAAAAAGTAGAGGAGCATTGAATTGATTGTGGGTAAATGAAAATAATAATAAGAAGAGTGAAGTATAGTAAAACAAATTATAGATGTCATAGTGAGGGATAGAAGGGATACATCAAAGGTTGGGAACTAAACTTCAACCCTCTCAATCATAACATCTTAAATACTCTCGCATGGTTTTGGTTACACAATTTTCCCTTGAATATTGGAGTGAAGTAGTGCTTTCAACGAATAGCAATAATTTGGTAACCTTTATCGTGGTAGATAAAAAGATAATGGATGTTGAATTCAAAATTTATGCCCATATTTGTGGCTTCTTAGATCTAGAATTTCTATCCACCTTCTCCATTAAAATTTAGACTAACGAAGGGGTGTGGACTTAGCAAGTCAAAGTTGAGGCCCTTCATATTCTACCCTAGCTACTTAAAATATGGGCATAGCATTTAAGGACATTTGAAAATGAACAAATGGGCAAATAACTCTAGAATAGTTGAAGAAGCTACCCCTATGATCAATAATCAAAGCCTAGCCCAAGTATACATTAAAAAAAGAGTGGGAATAAATATCTAGTTTCCTAGACACAAAACTTCTAGAATGTTATCATTGGGGGAGACTTTAATGCAAATCTATTGAATAGTGATAAATTTAGAGCATAAAGAAGGTAAACCAACCACAAACAAACTTTATATAGTTTGTAAACATAAAAAATATTTAGGATATCATTCCTAATAATGTTTCTTTCATTTGGGTGAACTATTAGTTGAGCTTTTCAAATATTGCTAAGAGGCTAGACCATTTTTTGTGCATTTATGATTCATGAATATTTTCACTTACATGCAAATGTTGCATCCTTCCTATCACTAGCTCGTATCATTGTCATATATAGTTAATTCACAAGGAAGATCAAATGCCTAATAGATGTCTTTTAAAATTGGAAAATACATGGCTTAGGGATTCTAAAGTCCTCTCCAACGTTGAAAAATAGTGGATTGAGGCTTCAATTCAAAAATGATAAAAAAAAAATGTTCAACTTATTCAAAAAGCTAAACTACATTAAGGTATACCTAAAGAAATGGAATAGAGAACACTTCAAGAACATCTTTGAGGAGAAAAAAAGAAGAGCATAAAACCGAGTGCTTTAGAGTGAGGAGGTGATCCAAAATTGTATGGATTAGGAAGGTTACAAGAGAGAGAGGGGGAATTGATGGTGAAATATGCAAAAATCTATGTTAGAGAGGAAATATATTGGAGACAAAAATAAAGATAAGTTTGGTTAAAATATGGTGATAGAAACACTAATTTTTTCACAATTCAATTGAGAATGAGAAGAATCTAAACAAAAAATTTAGAGTTAAATCTACAATAGGGGAGGTCTTATAAATAATAATGAAATAAAAGAGGTAATTGTGATCTATTTATAAATACTTGTGAATAACATGAAATATTTAGATTTAGTTTATCAAAATAGGGTCCTACAACACATCCCCAAGATGGTTACTAGAGAATAGAATAACTTCCTTATAGGTAATTTTTTAGAATATGGAATTAAATTTGTTATTTCATATTTACATCTTGATAAATCCCATTGGCTAGCTGATTTCTTTTCTATTTGCAATGCTCCAAGCTAACACACCTAGGACAAAACTAAGAGAATGACATTTTTTGAAACAACAGTAACAATGAAGATGTGACAATAACATGCACATAAGTGTCATATGAAACATAAAAATAAAAGGTAATAACAACACAAATGACCTCACCATTGTAACAAGCAATGTGGCAATAACATAAGACTTACCAATCGCAGGATGAAACCACCATGACGAACCTGCAAGAGGGGAGGGTCTTTGCCACAATAGTGGTTTACAATTTTTGGGAGATCGATTTTTCTTTGAAATCACATATTTTTAGAAAATATAATGATTTAAGGCTTGAAATGTTCCATTTAAAGATTTGATTGAAGAGGGTTTGATCAAACCACCTTAGACAAAGCCCCCTTGGATAGAACCCCACTAGTTTTAAACCATACCTATAACGGAGTCTCCTTTACACCTATCAAAATGTTGATAAAAACCACTTTTGATTTACCTTTTGGGGGATCAAATGAATTCATTTAAATTTATTTTTTGTAAGTATGTGGTCCTTATTATAAGCTTCCAGAAAAGTATAATTTTAAATAAATTTAATTTGATTATTATATTTATTTTTTATTTCTTGTGAATGTAGGTTTTCACCAAAATCAAGCTCTTTATTTTGCACATGTGGAAAAATAGTAGATTATCAGAAGAAAAAAAATGAAAAATATGAATGTACTAGATATTGAAGTCCTTGATCCAACAAAAAATGAAAAATTGAATTTTTGATAGATACAAAAAAATTTACATGTTATACTGTCCTTTATGTCTAAATTGCAATTGGTTTGACTTTGAAACTTGATTAAAGAAAAATATTGAATAAAAACTATCTAACCAAGTGGAAGCACTAGATATCGAAGTTACAAATCTAAATTTGAAAGAATTGAATTTTATCGTTCATGGAAAAAGTTATGTTATATGGTGAGCATCACTTTTTTTTAAATGTTATTATGTAAAAAACTAGTTTTGAGGAGATGGAAAAAGAAGTGCAATCATATTCCAAAATTTTGAAAAAATATATTTAGAATCTGAGACAAAATGTCACAAAACTCTAGTTTGCATCATCTTCAAATTCCTCATGGTTTAGCCACTATAGGTGCCCAAAAGTGAAGATTTGGTTAAAAAATTATTTAGTGTCCAGATTATTAAAATTGTAAACCATATTGTGGGATCAGCGGGGAATGACACCCAAACAATGATCAAGTAGTAATCCATAATCACATTCTCTCACAACACACTACAAGGGTAGGATGGTGGAATCATCAACCTTGGATCCACACCAATACACACTTAGGAACTCTAAAAAGACCCACAAAAACCCACCTAGATAGTGGAATAACTAGGAGTCGACACACCTCCACTAGACAACACAACCACCAATTTTTGAACACAAGGAGTAGGATGAGGGCACACTCACCTCCAATCTATTCAATAAAAACCATTAATAACACCTAAACACAAAGGTAGACCTTCACAAGAGGTTTCTTTACTATGAGGTACAAATCCTCCACTAATTGGAATAATGATGAGTCACTTCCAAGCAAGGACATGCTTCCCAAGAAAAATGAGTAGCATAAAAATTGAGGTATGACACTTGTTGATGGAATGAAAACATGGGAAGACTCTCTATACTAAGGGGAATAACCTTTGTAAACAAAATTTCCTTAAGAAATGGTTGAAAGACCAACTAGATGACAAAATGATTAAAATAAGGTATTAAAGAACACTAGCACCCATAGAGGACACTAGTGCCAATGCTCAAGTGTTCAGGCTTGATGTTGGAGTCACAATCTAGTGTCGAAGTCCTATTCTAGCATTCTAGTCTTGGTTCTAGAGCTAGTTTCCTAACCAACAAGAAAAAAATAAGGTATGTTCTAGTCCTTAAGACAAGCATAACCCTCAAGGACTACAAGGAAAGATCCTTGACAAAATAAACTCCAAAATGATAAAATGATTGGGGAATTGAGGATGTTTTAGAAAATCGATCTCGCATCACACTAGTCCATAAAGAAGATCACTCCCAAGGGTTGGGGAGACTACAATATGAAGGAGAAAGGTGTCTCACACATCTTGACCCCACCAAGACCACTTAGAGATCCCTAAATAACCCCTTGATGAGGCACATCTTAATGACACACTATGCATGCAAAGGACACAAGAAGATTCCTAGTGTTTTCAATGTTTGATTTCATGCTATCTAAAGTTGAATTTCATTTTTAAAATTAAATGAAGGTGCTCTAAGTTCATTTTAACCAGAAACATGAGAGCATTCAAGATAACATGTGTGCTCGACTCTAATGTCAAGGCATGTAAAATAAATTATAACACTAACACCACTTATGTGGTCTATTTATAATCCGTTCACTAGGTAGGTACAATGATTTCACCATATAATAATAAAATGACTAAAATTTCCTTCACTATACACTTTTTACATCATTAATCAAAGGAGAAAGTAAACATTGGTGAATCCCTTTCCCAACTTTCTCACGGTTCTTGAAGCTCTTTTCATGGTTTTCTAATCCCTAATGGTCATTTCCATTCCACCCAACCGTGTGGTACCCTTAGGTCCACCCCATCATGCTAGGAGATAGTCACATAGGCCACAAACAAATTCACAAAATACACAAGGGGGTAGGCTTACACTCACACCAAACACAAACAATGCACACAATGTACAAAACATGCAAATTTCAGTTGATGAAAACATAAAAGGATGAGGCATAATATCGTTTTAGGAATAACTTAGTGTACATAAGGAATAAATCCTATAGAATGAGTAGGGAGTGCCATACAAGACAAGGTTCTCAATCTACAAGTCACAACGCTCACCAAGTAAGCATGTCTTCCATGCTCATACTGAAACTATACAAGCACTTTAGGTATATCGTGGACACAACTATCTTGGTTCTTTTTGATTCCCCGTGCGTTTCTTTAATTGTCACTTATTTAAGAGGCATCTACATGAGGTATCCTCAAGCCACTTCAGGCCCTACCAAACATTAGAAACCATTCACATACATTTATCTAACATCTACATCCTAGGTTCATCACATTCTCAAAATTGAACGTGGCACAAAAAATAAGACAAAATTTTGGCTCAATAAATTTTCAACAGTCTTAAAATGTTTATCTCAAAAAATCATGGAGCAATTGTCAATTCCCCCATCCCAAAAAATCTGAAATCATACCAAAAATTTTCAATTTTATATAATTTATTTCAACACAAAAACTAAGAAATTTGAAGAAAATCTATTAAAGATAACTTAAATTTTTAATGGATAATAAATTCATACATAGTTTTGTGGGAAGTTATATTTAGGATGGTGTTGTGGGCTAAGCGTGGTTGCGCATGCTAGGGGAAACCCTAGCTATGCCATTTCTCTACTTTTTGTGCTAGTGTGAGGGGTTTTTTGGGTTGATTGTGGGTGTTATGTGTGTGGGGGTGGGATTGTTTCCTGGAGTTGGGTTTTTTATTGAGTTGAATCATCTTTGGTTATTGTTACTCTGTGTAATCTTGCTTCCTGCACAGCTGTGTGGGATTTTGTTTTCTTTTTTCTTGATTTTGTAATGTTTTCTCATGTTGCAGGGTTCTTTGTATTATGGATCGTGTAGATCCTTCTTATTCTATGCATGTAATGCATATGGAGAATTTGCATAAGGATTCATTTGGAGAAGGCTCTGCTTCGAAGAATGGATTTCACAAATCAAGAAAGTGAATGGATGTTTGGAGAGATGTAGTGAGTGCTTGATTTTGGTGATCCAACCAAAATTTATTGCTGAGGATGTTGCTTACCTATGCAATCATGCACAAATTTGCAAGTTCATGGGGATCCATCTCTCACTACTAGTTTTGGAATCTTGGGCTCGAAAGGTCTGGAATCCTGAGGGGGATATGGAGACAAAGCTAGCTGCTAATAATTATTTTATTATTGTGTTCACATGCATGTCAATCACATTCGAGCTTTTGAAGGCGTACCATATTTTTTCAATCAGGTTAGTCTCTTCATGAAACCCTAGCATGTGGGTTTCAATTCAGCTAGGAAGCTTCCTATGCGAGTTCCCATTTGGGTTTAGCTTCCATGCCTCCTGCTAGAGTTTTAGAGGAGTGACATCCTACACATAATCGCTTTGCTTCTTGGCAAGTCAATGTGCTCGACTCAACAAACCTTGGACCAAAAGGTAATTACTTATTCTCATGTTTGTGTTGAAATAGATTTAAATAACCCTCTATCAGACTCTTTGGAGTTATTCCTTGGATCCAATTCATGGGTTCAACAATTAGACTATGAAACTCTTTTGTTCAGATGTTTTCTCCATGACTATTGGCACTTGCAAAGGAAATGTCCTTGCTTCAATTGGGCGGTAGGTCAGCTAGCTTGTTTCCCAACTCAGATTCTAAGAATGATAGAGGGAAGGCTCTTATGGCTACTCATGTGGTGGATAAGGAGGGCTTCATCCCAATTAAGCCCTGCAATAAAGGGAGAGGTTTGAAGAGAACTTTGAAGGGTAGGCAATATGACGGGGTTTTCAATCAGTTTGATATTTTGGACTTAGTCTAGGAGGAGGGTTTTCCTAGTGAAATAACAAAAAATAGGTTAGGGGAAATGTTATGAAAAGGGGTTCACCACAAAGGACCTATTTCTCTAATTTTGTTCAAGGAAATGAGATCCAAACAATGAGATGAATAACAACCAAAAAATGTGAGTCAAATCAAGGTATGAATCAACAAATTTCCTCTCTAAGCAAGGATGTGGGTATGAGTTAAATAACACTTTGGGGAGAAAGATTACAATCATCAAATAACTCCAAAATGCAAATGAAAGACTGTATTCAAAACTAGCAGAAACAACAATCCAAAGGAAAATCTAGAAAGGGGAGAATAATGTGTACCATTCACCAAAAGTCACTTTTTAAAGCTCACCGAGGACTCATTCACCCTATGGTGAATGGGTCTTGGCTAGGGCTCTGCAAAAATCCTTTTTGGGTTCTCTTTTGTTGTGTTTGCACTCTCGGATTCTCGCTTTTCATTCTTGAACAACAAAAATAAATCTTGTAGAAGATTTTTCATGAAATGACAACTTTTCTTGCAACTTTTCAACTTTCTTCAATTTTTCTCTTCAAGGATCTTCCACCTAAATCCTACAAACACAAACACAAGCAGAGAAAAATGTTGTTTTTGGTGATGGGGGGTTTACCTTGGTCAAACCTCAATTGAGTATTTAAAATTTGAAATGAAATCAAATAGCAGGAAGGAAATGATGAATGAACAAGCAATGTCACCACTCACCAAGCCCTTGGTTAAACCTTGGAATGTAGATCTGTAACTAGCATGAATTAGACTCAATGGATGTGGATCTTGATCTTGAAACTTGATTTGAGATAATGCCTTGAATACTTGAAAGGATCATGAACTCTACATCACCATATTAACACAAGCAGTATGCATGATGCAAGGATACTTTGACATGATGATAAGATCTTGATTGCTACAATAATCTTCAATAATTTTTCTCTTGAATGCCTTGAAAATGCTCTTGAACTCATAAACTTTGATCTCGGATTTGAACACTTGAAAATCTAGGTGAAACTGAGTGAAATGACCTCTTATTTATACATATCTTAACATTAATTCCTGAATTTCAAATAAGAAAAGCCGACATCTAAATATAATTTTGAAATCAGTGAAAAACTACCAAAAACATAGTTTGAATTTAGGTCCTAGGTCAGTTACCTAAGACACACATTGCTCAATGTCAAACATTATCTTATGGAATTTATGAATGTTGGGTTTTATCCCTTGGAAAATGCAATTAATTAGGCTTGGATTTAAATTAAAGGGGCCAATTAAAGAAAATTAACCTCATAAAGCCCTAGGTTAGTGTGAAAGTGTAAAGGTACACCTTACAACACCAAAAATAAGGCACAATTAAGTCCATTTTAATAAATAGGCCCTAAAATTAATGTGAATATGTAAAACATATTACAACACTAAATTGAGGCATCATTAAGCTCATTTTATTATTATTATTATTAATTCCCAAATTCAGTGTGAAAAAATGATACTTTTTTCTACACTACACCTATTAGGCTTTCTTCTAGTGGGGGGTCCTTAGGAGTGGATTTGTCTGGAGACAAAGTGAATGATTTTTAGAACTTACCTTTGGGAGAAGCATAGGATGATATGATGGTTACAGATGCAACATCTCAAATTTCGGTTGGTCCAAATCAAAGTGGGCCAATGGTCTTCAACGGGGCTAGTGCCTTGAAGGATCATATTTCTTCTTAGCCTAAGGATGCTTTAGATACTAGGAAGAGTAGTGGAATCGTGAGTGTCTTGGGTTTGCATAGAAGTCCCTGAAAAAGGGGCCTCTGGAGAAACCTTCCAAGGTGGGTCTCAAGAAGGATCTAGAGAAGGTTAAGTTGCTTGGTGAGAATTTGGTGGATTCAAGGTTAGTGAAAACCATTGACTCCCACTTCTCCTAATCTCATAAATGATTATTATTTCATGGAATGTAAGGGGTATGAATAGCATCCCTCAACAAAAGGCTATTTGGGAGATGATTGGTACTCATGGTCTTGATATGGTTTTCCTTCATGAAACTAAGTTGTATGTGGATAGTATGTTGAATAGAGCTCCTGACATCTGGTCTTGTGAATTTTTTCAATGTGTCAGGACTCATGGTAATTTTGGGGGGTGGCTTATCTCTGGGATCCAAGGAATATTGCTCCTCTTTGGTGGTGTTTGAGTCACTCGACTATGTCTATGGTTGCTTCTAGTCTGGATTAGAAAAAACCTGCTCTACCATACACTCCATTGATACTGATCTTTCCGTTAGGTTCATGCCAGATCTCACATCTTGTTGTCCTGGGATTGTGATGGGATTTTATGGGATCCAATGGGGGTTACAATTGAATTGACAAACAAAAATTGCTTGGGTGCTCAAAAATTAGTTGCCTCAAACCCTTTTATTTATTTTAAGGTTGTTTTTAAGTAATTCCTAAATCCTTTTGCCCTCCTCCCTATCGAATTTTATGCAAAATTGGGTTTCAAAGCTCGATTTGATGATGAAAATGGAATCAACTTGACAAACCCAGCTGGAGTATTATAGTCCTCAAAACGAGCTCTCCATCAAGTATAATTTTAATATATTTAGAATCTAGAGACAAAATATCACAAATCACTAGTTTGCATCATCTTCAAGTTCCTCATGGTTTAGCAACTATAGGTGTGTGAAAGTGAAGATTTAGTTAAAAAAGTTCAGTTCAATGTCAAGTTTGGCCAAAAAGTGTAACCCACTATTGTTTCTTATCTTGGGGAGAAACATGGTGGGAATGTCATGCTTGACTAGTCTTCTAGCCTCCTTAGGGATGATATTGATTTTCCAAATTTAGTTGATGTGAAGTTGAACAATGGTATTTTCACTTGAAATAATAGAAGATGTGGGGAGTATGCTATATTTGAGAGGTTGGATCATATCTTGGTTCCTTTCTTTTGGGTGGGGGATAGGTGGTCTACCAACTCAGAGATTTGGGATTGGAAAGGGTCAAACCACTGGCTGATTAAGATTTCTGCTTCTGCATTCAAAGTTTCTAAAAACCTATCTTTCAAGTTCCAACTCATGTGGTTGGGGGATTCTTCTCTTCATGACCTTATGGTTGATTGGTGACATCAAGGGAAGCCTACTCTTGGCATGGTTATGTATTCCTTTACCAAAATATTATAGTATGTGAAGTATAACCTCAAGAAGTGGAACAAACAACGTTTTGGCAACCTTCACCTCAATAAAATGTTAACTCAAGTTGGTTTAGCTGCTACCACTCACTAGATTTGGGACTATGGTCTTACTGATGATTTGATTAGGGAAGATTCAATTCATGTTAAGGAGCTGATAGGTCTAGATAATGACTTAGTTTATGTTATTTTTATACATGTTTTAAGATACTTTTAAACATATTCTCCAGATAATGTTCGTACATTATACTATCCTTTTATATCCATTATGCAAACTCAAATCTTAACTATGATGATGGAATTATGATCATAATATATTATTATTATATGGTTTATATGAATAAATGCATGGAATGTTGATGGAATGCTATGACTTAATTGTGATAATTATCCTCATGTACATGTTTTGCGGAATTAACTTGTTTGTAGTTAAAGAGGAATCATAGTGCAACAGTTGTAGGGTGAACTTGTAGCTAAAGTGATGACTGCACATCGAAGTAGGGGAAGCTCCAGGTTAAGCTAAATGCGGTGATTGTTGATCAAAGGAACTTAATGAAGATTGGACGTGCGTTATTATAACTAGTTTAATAAATATTGAAGAAGAGGTCTCCTTCATCTATGGAATTTTGACAAGTGGTTATATGGTTACATGTAGTTCTATTTTGACAGAGTTTTAGTTTTGATGGGATTCTCTTTCCTTTTTAGTTATAAGTTGAATAATTCAAGTCTTAATTTTATGCTCTATTATCTAAGAGTGGAGTTAGTGATTTCAGTTAGTTGTTGCTTTCAATAAAGATTCCCTTTGTTTGTATATGACTATTGGTTGAATCCATAGGATAGTTAGTTGATTTTTATCAGTTTTATGTTAGTAGTTACTTTTGATTCTAAGACATGAAAATATTCCAAATGATTGAGTCCAATTTGTGGAATGATCTTTTGTAATATTTTACAATAAGAAATGAATGGAGTTAATCTTATGGGATGCATATAATTTATTAGTTAGATTGAGTTTAGTTAAAGTGGGAACAGTTACTTGAGTAGGCCACTCAAGGTATTGTTCTTCACTTCACCTTTTAGTTATTGATTTTTGTTAATAGTTGTTATTAGTTTATCATTATTCACGAATCATATGCAAGTTGATTGGAATTTCATTTCTTTCTTATTATGAATGAATGCTTGTCAATATGCATGTAATGGTTATTAGTAACACTTTAGAGGATAGTTCACCTGTGTCATTAGTTTTTATTAAGCTTTTGGTTAATGCAATATTAATTTTAGGAGTAGTTCAGTTACAGTCTTTGTTGTAGGTACCTGTAGCAACTAGTTCTAGGTTATGTTTTTATTGTTTTACAATTCAGTGATTTTCCAACAAGTAGATTAACTTAAGTAGGGTAGTTTAGCTAGTTTTAAGTCCATGAAGGCATATATAATGTTGCACCATCATAAGCTTACAAGCCTTGGGTTGACAATTTAATGTAGTCTTAGACAATGTAGAGTGGACTGTTCAACTAGTTCAACCTCTGAATTGAGTAGATTCTACAAAATTTATAGTACATTAGTTTAGACTCAACATTTTTGGTATCATTTTTGAGGATGGTGCTATCTTCGTAGACTAGTTTTAAAAAAATTATAGTTAATTTCTCTTTTCACGCATTAAGACT